>JABUQX010132582.1:0-18904 GCA_015478945.1 Trachelipus rathkii | reverse complement strand
TATATATATATAGCAGCATATATATATATATATATATATATATATTAGGGTGATTCAAAAACTCTGCGACAAACTTCGGAGGGCTGATAGAGCAAACGATAAGAACATTTATTAAATAAGCTATGTTGTAAGACGCTTCGTTTCAAAGTTCCGGACGATTGAAGGTACACTAGTTTATGTTGTGTGACGCGGTCGCATGTAGGTTACCGACGATTTAGGTTACCAATTTTAATGTGTTTGTGCGTACATGTGTACGCTAACGTCCTTCGGAAACACGTAGGAATACCTTTACCTTGCCCAATTATCGTTGATTCAGTACTGCGTAGGCATCGATTACGAATGGATCACCACACTCCTTCTCTTCCCTAGTTAACCGACATGATAATGTGTTACGGTGCGGTAAACGGAAATGGCAGCTCATGTACCGGGGAACGGTTTCCACACAGAAATCAACAACTCACACAATAAATTGCTTCATGCCTTATCAGCACCTGAGAATGGGGGATCCTTCGTCCCCGGTATTGGTGGAAAACCGCGTAATACGAGGAACCTGCGTTTGAAGAAGAGGTGCTGAGAGAGTCGCCAACGACCTCGTCGACTAGCACACGCGTCATTGCCCATGCCATGGGTTCAAATCAGTCGCCTGTGCTTCGGGTCTTGCTAGAGCAAAGCCTCCCTGCATACCACCTACAGAAAGCGAAGGACTTGGGCCAAACGACTTTGAACCCCGTGTGCGATTTGCCCGAGGTTTCTGCAACGGAGCATCGATAACCTGCCTTTCTGCAATATCTCTTGCGTTTCAATTGATGAGGCGTGCTTCAACACGTGAGGGTTATCAAATAGCAGAAACAGCCACATATGGGACGAGGACAATCTCGCACGCAATGCTCATCAGAGTTCACCAGGCGAAATTACCGTAAACATCTGGGATGGAATTCTTGGGTATTATCCCTGTCGTCATTCCACACCGTTTGGATGGACCAGCGTGCCTGCAACTACTCCAGAACACGCTTCTGCAGCCATGGACGACATACCCTTTCGCACCCGCAGAGCACATGGTTCCAGCATGATGGCGCCCAACCCACCTCTCAGCCACCAGTACGGGCTCATTTGAACAGTCTACATCACTGACAAATGGATAGGGAGTAGGACCTGTTGAGTGGCCTGCAAGATTGCCCGACCTCACGTCTCTAGATTATTTTCTTTGGGGGCATGTGAAGAGTGTGTACATTAACCCAGTCAACACAAGAGAGGAACTGATTCAGCGAATATTTACTGTGCTTGATCAAATTAGACACAGTGGGTATGTTCGGTAGAGTCCGACAGGTAATGGCACGGCGATGTAACGAGTGTAATCAGGTACTGTGGGCAGACACTTTGAGTTAACCTTTCTGTACTTTTCTCTCAATAAACGATTACAACAACCCACCATTGTTTGCTTTTACACCTGCGTCAAACACATACGTTGTTTAACAAAATATCATTATTGTTACCTCTATCAACCCCTCAGAGTACACACAGATGTACGCACGCACATATACACATAACATTAGAATACCCAAAATTCCGGTTACCAAGTAACAAAGCGTCAAACAACATGACGTGCTTTACCTACATCATCCGTAACTTTGAATGAAGCGTCATACAAACATAGCTTATTTAACAATAAATGTTCCTATCGTTTGCTCTATCAGCCCCCTGAGTTTGTCGCAGATGTTTTGAATCACCGTGTATATATATATATATATATATATATATATATATATATATATATATAGCATATATATATATATATATATATATAGTATATATAGAGTTATACTATATATATATATATATATATATATATATATTGTAAATGCACTATTGACATGGCATATAAGAAAATAGTGAAGAGCCTTCCCACAAGAACATGAATGGTAGCTTGCAGCTGACTTCCACTATATATATTTCGCAATGTTTAAGATTGAGAAACATAATCTCAGACAGCTATGCTAGGTAAAGAAAGCCATGAAAAAAGCGGTGAAAATAGCTCTGAGAGAAATCGATGAATAGGGTACTAGAGACACCACCAAAGGAGATGAAGAAGATGACTCTTCAACATCGTTAATCATTCAGCTCCGGAGGATCAGGTGCTACGGGTCAATAAAGTTCATGATACAGAATCTGATGAGGATCTAAGCAGAGACGACATCAAATGAAGCCCTGCCTGTCGTCTTCTAATTGTATGAGTAGGTGATGATCGACTTACTCATCAAGTTCACCATGACTCAAAGTTGAGAACCTATTATTTATATGCAAGGACATCTTGAGGGCCAAAAGAGTCACCCTGCCAAATGCAAACTTTGGTAAGTTGATATTCACAATGGGTAGACAGCATCAAGTTGAGGTGATTGGAAAAATCATGACATCAACCATGGGAAATGCATTAATTAGATTATTAAAATTATTTTTAGGTGATTCTTTTCTTAAAACTTTTCATTCATTTCATATTTTAATACTACAAAAGATCCGTATGTTGAATGCAAAAAATAATATTTAATCTCATTTGTTAATTTAATTGTTTACGTACACCTTGAATGTCGTCTAATTTTTTATTTTTTTTTTTTTTTTTTTTTTTTTTTTTTTTTTTATATTTTTTTTTTTTTAAATATACAATTTGATTTCGATAAATAATGTACTTAGTTTTACCTTTTTTATATGCTTATTTTATTACTTATAAAAGTAATGGTCCTACATATTTATATATTTGTAGAATAGTTTAAAGGAAAATAAATAGTTAAAATAATCAATAAAATCTAGTATTTGCCAAGTTCGGTACTCATATTTTATATAGAGAAATTAAATGTTTAAAAATAAGTCTAGACAAGTCAAGTGGGTTATATCCATTGTTTCTCAGCCTTTTGTCTTTTGTGCATCAGTTAAATGTCAGATAATTTTTCGTATCCCGGCAATATAAAAAGTAAAAAATATATATTGTAAGAATATAAATTGCTCTTTATGTAAATGTAATGCATTCACTATGTCATATATTGCAGTAGGTATATTATGTAAAAATAAACAAACTAATTTTAATTGCTCTTTAATTTTTACCACCTTTCAACAATTATACCAATATATGACTGCAAATATATTAAAGTAAGGCATAAAAGAAGAGGATCTATCTATAAACCGGTCCTTGGGCCGGTAGTTGAGAAACACTCTTCTAGAAAATATATTGTGATAAAAGCTTATTGTAATCTTAAACTGATTTTCCATTTTTTATTTTTTATTTTGCATTTAAAATTAAATGATAATGCCAACACAATACAAAAAGATGTCCCACTCAACTTCAAAGAGATGAAGCTAGTCGGACGGTCAAAGGTCAACTGACCAATGATCTTTCTAGTATATCTAATTGAAAAATCGATAAATTGATTATTTTCATTAGAAAATATAATACTAAAATATTTAGTTATGAATATAATAAAACAGTGTAAGATTAGGTATGGTACAGTGTGCTCATTATGGTGCCGTGTAGTGCAGTGCTCTCATTATACTACCGTGTTGCACGGTGCCTTCATTATGGTGCCATCTGATGCAGTGCGTTATCACAGGAAAAAATTATATCAAGTTGACATAATATTTTCCATCAATCCCGGTTTCTCTCAGGACTGAAAATTTTACTTCCTTGTGATTGAAACATCAATGATATATTTTATTTCTTGCCAACAAACTGTATAGTGCCAAAAATAAAACCAATTACATGTTATATTTAACTTCATAAGAAGTGTAAAATTTCTTATATATATATATATATATAGTATATATAGATATATATACTATATAGTAGTAATATATATATATAGTATATACTATATATATATATATATAATATATATATATATATATATTAACACTTGTATGATATGCACCAAGAATTTTATAACTACTAACAAAAATGTTGTTTTTGTTAGTGTAATTTCGTCAGTCAACAGAGATTAACTTTTATAAAGCGAAGCTGAAAAAAAATGATTAATATATATATATAAAATTTTTTACTTGTACTATTTCTCATTATTAATTAAATATTGTAAAATTAAAAAGGAAAATAAAATAAAAATTGTCTTATGCGCGTAATATTTTAAACTATATAAGTTGAAATTTTAACAAACGACTTTAACACAAGCAAATTCATTAGCATTGCGTTTCGAAGTAAACGCTATAATCATATGGATGTAAAGTACATTATATTGAAGTAGTTTGATGAAATATTAAATTCCATACTACCGCGATCGAATATTTCACCCATATGATCCAGTAGTACCATCAGTCTCAGTTATTTATTATATTAAATTCAGAAGTTTCGTTTAAAGATTAAAATCTAATTTAAAAATTATTAGCATTTATATAAGATTTTAAGGAATAATTTCATGTCAAACTAAATTAATTTGCTAATTGGCAATTCATCATTGGGTCTGATTGATAGAATTGTGGTTTTGATATAATAAAAAAAATTCTTTGTAGGGTAAATTACGATGCTCAGACACCACCAAAACAGTGTATATATATACATAAGATAAAAAAAAACTCATTCTTATTAAAAGATTTTATTTTTATTTTTTATTTTTAAATTTAAATGAATCAAAGCTTAAGGTAAACAATGTACGAGAAACATCTTTTATTTTTATTTTGACATCAAAAAACATTTCAATCTTCATCTTCATTCTAAAATATCATTTTCTCCCTCTCTTGTTTTCCATTTAAACTTGAAATTAAAAACAAGAAAAACAAGGTAAAGAAACAAAAAAACAAAAGAAACACTCTACATAAACCCGAAGACATGAGAAAGGACAAAGGAAAGAGAATTTTACTAAAAATATATTACATAAAAATCTTTACTTCCATCATAGCATGGAGAATTCATCTTCATTAAAATTTAATTTTTAAGGTTATTATACATATATCCCATATATACTGATATAATAGTATTATTCATATATTCATTTTAATTTCCACGGATATATATACTATATATAGTAATATATATATATACATAACTATATATATATTAGATAATAGATAAGAATAAAATAGAAATATTATTATACTATAATAATATATATATATTATCTAATATATATATATATATATATTTATTATTACTATTATATTATATACTATATACTATATATATTATATTACTATATATATATATAATCCTATATATTATATACTATTAATATATATTTATATATTGATATATATATATATATATATATATATTTATAAATATAATATATATATATAGTATATGATGTATATTTTTTAATGAATGTATATATATATTAATATATTGATATATATATATTTATATATATATATAATAATAATGATATTATATAATCCCCATTTTAATTTCCACGGCTCTAGTCGGTTTTCATGAATGTTACTTGAAATGTTTGATATGAACTGTGATGAGCAAAAAAGTAAGAAATTCGAGAAAACTCTTTAAAAGATAAATTCGAAAAATTTCAAATTTATAACATTTGTCTGTGGAAAAAATTAATAATCAAAAGTATCTCCCCAGGCCGACTTTCATGAGGTTTACTTGTAATGTTTGAAATGAGCTTTAAAGAAATGAAAAGCGTAAAATAAACCTCAAGAAATATCAATGAACAAAAAAAAGTTATTGTGTCTATTAATTTGATATTTAAGACATTTAAAATTGAATTTTATTCTTTTTCTTCTAATTTTACAGCTGACAGATGCCTCATTTTTATTATACTTTCACGGCACACATTGGTTGAGGTTACGGAAGGTGGAGCTCCTCGGAAACAAATGATCGTGTGCCATGAATTTGTTGTTTTGCAACTATATAACTGTTTCAGGGTCACTTACATAGTTTTTTTTTGTTGTACATGCAAATTTCATGAAGATGGGTTGGGACTGTGAAAATGAAAGAGGTTTATACATATATATATAATATTTTATATAATATATATATATATATATAGATATATATATATTATATAATATTATATATATATAATATAAATATATAAATATAGTAGTAATACTATATTATATAATAATATTATAGTATAAATGATATATATATATTATTATATATATTAAATAGTATATATTATATATACTTATATTGATATATATATATATAATATATATATATATTATATAATTCATTTATTATATATTATAGATATATTATATATATATATATAATATTTATATATATTATATATATATATATATATATATATATATATATATAATTATATATATATATAGTACTATAATACATGATGATTATAAGTAGTATAATTATATATATATATTATATATATATATAGAATATATATTTAATATATATATATATAATTATTATATATATATATATATATAATTATATATAGATTATAAGTACAACCTTTTACAGAACAGTAAGAAATATTTCTTGTAAAGCTTCTTTATTGGTAGATGTGTTTTGCATTTCGAATTTTAAAAAGAAAAAAAAGAAACATTTTTAATTTCTGGCCACATTGATGCGAGTATTCTTTTGAGAAACAGAAATAAGCAAAAAGCTTCGAAACAAACAAAGTAACGAAAAAAAACAAGCAAAAACCAAATTCTGATTTTCAGTAAACAAAATTTTCCTTCTCATTTTACTCAAAATTTGTAACCAATAATAGAAGATTGCTGAATCATTGATTTTTTCCCTTCCTTGTACATTAGGTTAATATTTAATATATAATATATATAGTATATATAAGTATATACTATTAGAGTATATATATATAGTATATATAATACTATTATAATTATATAATTAATCTACATGTAAGTAATATATATTCATATATATTATATATATATATATATATATATATATTTATGTATACATAATATATATATATATATATTAATAGATATATAATATAATATATTAATATATATATATATTATAAGTAACGGACTTTCTATAATAATATAGTATAATAATATATATATATAATAGATGTATATATAATATATATACATATATATATTTTAATATAGTATGACTATAACTATGTATTTCTTAAACCAAAATTTATTTTTTTTTTTCACTCATATCTCAAAAAACTACAATAGCTACAGCAGAAAAGGGAGTACATTGCTGGAATGCTTGTCCAATTTTAGTCCGGAAAATGTTAAAAAAAAAACAAACAAAAAAATAATTCTTCAAAGACTAAAATAACTACTGCTTTCGGCAATACATTTTTGAAACGCTTGCAAAATATTAGTTTGAAAATGTAAAAAAAAATAATATAATAAAATAAAATAAATATTGTCTATTTTTTTAGGAGCAAATAATATTATATATAAATATATATATATATATAATTAGCTATAATATATATATAATACTAGATAGTAATATATATTTAAAATAGATTATATATATATATATATGTCATAATAATATATATATAATATATAATATATATATATATATAATGTATATAGTTATAATCTATATATATATAATTAATAATCATATATATATATATATAATTTATACTAGTATCATATATAATATATATAATATATAATACATATATACCGAGTACAGTAATAATATACCTACTATATATGTAATATATATATAATAATTAGTATATATATATATCATATAAAAATATATCATATATTATATGATTATAGTATATATATATATATATATATTATATATGAGTATATTATATATATATCGACTATATATGTATATATATAAATAGTAATATATATAATATTTTTTATTAGTTAATACTATATATATGTATATATATATTATATCATATATATATATATATATACTATATTATACATAGTGTATATATTATTTGTAAAGTTATTACGGCAATGTAGGGGGTCGAGCCGACGGGAACACAGGGGGGACGTATTCCATACCCCATAGAGCGGAGTCGGACCCTCCCGGAGGGGGGGATTAGTGCCCCGTCGTTTCCGGAAGGCCGAGAGACTACTCCTGCCAATCGGTCGTACCCGTACTATACCGGGTAGTTTCTTTTGAGTAAACAAAAAAAAAACAGCAATTAACCAGAAAGCCTATTTATTTTAACGAATAACAATAAAAGGTCTCTAAAGAATAGCCTCTACATCATACTTAGCAAACTAGGCAATAATTTTTTTTTTTTTTTTTTGTTTTGTTTACGTAGTTCCTATCTAAAAATTTACAGAATTCCAAAATGCATCCTTTGTCGCTTAGCTATTGTAGTTTTTGAGTTTTTTTTTTATTTTATGTTTTTTTTATTTTTTTTTTTTTTTTATTTTTTTTTTTTTACATTTTCACGCACTAAAACTTGGGACCGAGCATTCCGTCCAATGTATTCTTTTCCCTGTAGCTATTGTAGTTTTTAGTATATGGAGAATGGATTTCAAAATGATTCCATGATAATACTACTTTCCTATTTTTTTTATATATATATAGTATATAGATATATATATATATTCATATAATATATATATAGTATATGATATAATATATTATATATATATATTTAATAATAATATATAATATATATTATATACTATATAAATATATATATATATATAAGTATTATAGTATTATATATATATTATATTGTGATGTAACAGGTTCAGCGAGTAGCTAAGCACGGAAACGCTGGTCCTATATCAGCGTTAGCTATAGAACTGATTAGATCAGTGTTTTTGAGATTGAAGATAATTGATTGCTGTCATGGTTAATTTGATTTTTTATCGCGCGCCGCATAACACAGAAAACAAAAAAGACTTTCCACAGCACACACACACACCACACGACACCACACACACACATCAGACACAGCAAAGCATATTTTTATTATTTATTATTATTTGACGTCGAAGATTCCGATTCCCATAGGGATCGAATTCTTAGCCGAAAAAACGGATTCCTGGAAGGAATCGTTCTTCTTACGCACTTCCGCTTCCTGCTCCACTCCAACTCCGACGTTCCGACTACGGCTCGACTCCGGGTTCACGCAACGTAAGCTGCCTCTCTGACTCGGGCCGCTGCAACGAATCTATTATTCCTCTGGTGTTTTCTGTATTCTTATTATTTATATTATTAGTTTTTATTTTTATTATTATTATTTATTATTATTATTATTATATTATATCATTATGTATTATTATTATATTATTTTTGTTATTAAGTTATTAGCTATTATTCTAATTTGAAATGCTTTTTACGGACCCAGAACTCGCTCAGCCTCGTGTCTCAATTAATATATTCTACAATGTTCTAGGGATTAATCGATATCGGTAAGAATTGGAGGGGGATAGAGTGACTTAACCTTCGTCGCAGACGAGGTTAGCTCCCGTGGGTCCGAAGGGGACCCCACCCGCTTAAACAATCGAAGGTCGTGAATGGATGAAATTTGGTGAGGAGGATTCAGAGTTTGAATTTCCAGAAGAGTGGCTATGGAATCTGAGGAGTTCGGGCTCCGGCTACGGTGCTGGCGCCACGCGGGTGGCCGGTAATGAACATTGATATATCAACATGGGGTGGTGTCCCGTCTGATAGGCATTATCAACCGGTAGATCTCGAATATGATGGTGATAAGTCCGCATGGGGTCTAGGACCCCCAATTAGGGGGGTCCCGACGGAAAAAAGAGCACAGAGTGCAAAACAAAGCGAAGGGAGATGAAGATGATGAAAGATGAATAGAGGAGGAAGATGAAAGAAACTGACTCAGAGTAGATGTGACAGCGTGCAGACGGTGCTGGGCCAGTTGCGGTGTCGAAGTTATTATTATTTGTGTAATGATACATTATTGGTTCTAGTATATAGGTTATTGGGTCGTAGCATTTCGAAACATGGATGGTTTCAGACCACAAAAAATAAATCATAAAAAATAAGATGAAATAAATAATAATAAATAATAAATAGATAAATAAAAATTAAATATATAAGGAATTCTTACTTCTTTTTGTTCGTATAGACTTACAAAATTTACGTTTGTTACACACCATAAAGCATTTAAATCAGTAAATTAAAACACCATCCGCCACCTCGTCCAATCGTGATCTACCTGATTATTGATCTATTAGATTCAAGTTGCAATTGTTTTACTAAATTGTAAACGTTACATACCTAAATACAGTAAATCACTAAATCAAATCACTATCAATGCCGACCCTCCTGCGCCAATCATATCTCTACTTGATCATATTGATCTATTGATCTACTGATCTATTGATCTATTGATATCTATTGATTTATATTAAAAATATGTACTTTACATACCTAAATCAGTAAATCACTAAATCAGCGGGCATTACCCCTCCGGGCTGAGAGGGCCAAAGCCCGCTTACACCCTGTTCGGGTGATCCCTCTCAGAGCATTCCACAGACTTTCAAGGGCGCATTGCCCCGTGGTTTTCTCTCGGAGTGGTGGTGCTTAATATCTTGGTTAATTAAATGTTTATTGTTAAGTTAGGTACGTTATGTAAATATTATCATATGACAGCGGTGGAAATTAACATTGATTTGGTAGAGAAATGATGTTGTAGTATTTACTGTTTACTGACGGATGATGTGTTAGGAAACGCCAGCCTAGGTTAAGTTTTTGTTGAGTAAAGTTAGGTTTGCCCGAGAAATTTTGCTAATGTTCTTAGTACAGTAATAGATTCAAATGATGTTATACTCGAGACGTGTGACACTTTGTAAGATAGTGATCATTAGTAGTATACGAGCTGCTGGATTATCTTTGATAATGGTCACTTTGGTTAAGATTTTGTGTAGATTAATACGTGCTTACCTGTTGCTGATCGCAAATGAACTCGAATATGACCTGAAATCAAAGTGTCGATAGATCATAGGACGGGTGGAGACGGTAGACTTGCAGGATGGGTGTGTTGATTACTGATTTACTTTCTTTAATCAGTAAACTATTACCTTTTACTATGACATTTTATTCAAGAACTTATTTTTTTTATGTCAGGATAAAAAATAAAAATGTTTTTATGTTAATGTTTTGTTAATATTAGGTTATGTTTGCAAGATTATTTCGTTTGGGAGTTAGGCATATTTAGACGAGGTTTGCATGAATTTTTGTTAAATATTACGAAGGTCTGATGTAAAATTTTACACATTCGCTTTGTTGGCCAGTATTGATGCTTAACATGGATTATGCTAAATTTTTGTATTAAACTATTACTAGTGGTTAATGTTAAATGACCATTAATATGTTAGAGATATGCCTTGAAAGAAGTGTGAATAGGTTACGTTTTGTATGAAATGTTTATGTGGGTTTTACTGTGTTAAGCGCGGAGTTTGTTAATGTTAGTGTTTATTCGCTGGCGTAAGGTTTGTTCCAGGTTGTTCAGCCATTGTCTTATATTCTAGTTCAGGGTCCATGCTATGTTGCTTTATAAGTGAAAACACTGTTACGTTAGATATATTCGTTGGTTAGTGATATATAGGTTAGGTTATGATAAACTAGTGTATGGTTGTTTTGTCTGTGTTGTTGTTGTTGTGTTGTGTTGCTTCTAACGAGAATAGTATACGCTTTGAACTGATTGATGTTCGTTCGTGCGTCGGTATTCTTGTTGGTACTTTCTTTGATTCGTTGAAGATAGAATCTCATACTGTTAAAGGGTGTTATACACATACGATTTCCGTCACGTAGTTACTTTTTCGCTGTGCATGGTACGATAAATCTCCTCGCATCTCTTTACACTGTTGCTTGACTATTTTCACGAGAGCTCTTGATTCCCACGTTGGTCATTTATATTTAATCGGTCAAACCAGAGATACGATCACATTGCTTGTATTCACCCAGAGGTTCAATAATAGACCTTTAATCATTTGTGTTGAAGAGTTCCATCAAGATTATCAATATTGTAGCAGGATGATATGAGGATACAAAGCTCGTGTAATCTGGAATGATATCGGCTAGCAGTGAGAAACCCTAACTGGAAAGCTAACGTGAGAACTTCTAAGTAGAATAGACGTTGTTGTCTCATCGTGTGACGATATGTAAAACCCTTGGAATGACGCAACTACTGGACCTTCGATTGTTGTACCTTCAGGACTACGTGTATCTGAGTTCACAGTAGAACATCTGAAATATGTTAACAGCATTCTTAAATAAAAAACGAGATTAGACATTCGATGGCCTTAACGTGTTGACATACTGTTGAGGACTTAGATACTTTTATAGCCACATGTGTAAGTCTAGTGATATTTAACACGAAGCATATGGTTTCCCTCTATTAATAGTATTACAGAAGACGCGATTAAGTAACTATCAGCTTGATTAATGTTTACTTCTCTCTTGTATAGAATGAGTGTGGTTGAATTTGAAATATGGCCGAAAGAATGTTAGTGTCTGCTGAATGCATGAGTATACCTACATCCTTTCAAAGGGGTGGTTGAGATCTTTAGAGGATGGAATAGAAGTTGTGTTGAATCCTATATGTTAATGAATTAATATATTTAAAATACTTTTATGCGTTTTTTTATTATTTATCTGGTTTTTATGCATTTATATAACGCTGTTTTCAATGAAAATTATGATGTTTAAAATGAAAAACTTGTTTTACTTCCTCGTATGTTCCTTATTGACGTAGTTGGTAAATGATAGCTGTTTATTCGTCTGTTGTTGTGTTTTAAGTTGTTATGTGTCGAGAGTTAGCGTTGTACAGAGGTAAATCTTCACGTTGTTTGGTCTAGTACCCATTAGGTTTATGTGTTAGTACGCTTATCTAAAGTGTTGTTAAAATTCAGCTGGTGTTAATGTAAGATTAACGTTGTCAAGTTGATGATATGTTTGATAAGGTGAACGATATGTTTTTTTGTACGGTTAGTAGTACTTTTACTGTATATAAGTTTGACTCATTTAATGTATAGAGTTGTATGATCTTGCTTAAGATGTGTCAGGTTTGTCGTGTATATGCTATATTCTTAAGGTTCTAGGCAATGGTGTATGTTGGCTTTAGTTAATTGTGAAACTTGGTTACGTTAGATGACTTTCGCTGGCGGTGTAGGATAATGGTACACTAGCTGTATGGTTAAATTTTTGTTTTAATATTCCATCGTTAATGTAAATTATGTTAGTGTTAGAGACATGCTTGATCATGTGTGAATTAAGTTATCGTTTTTGTTGTGTATGTTAGTTATTGTTTACTGTGTTCAGAGTGTTGACTTGTTATCGTTTAACCAGATTATTCGTGTGTATTTGTATTAGTTGTCTTGGTACTTATTGTCTTATCATGTTACGCATGTTACTTAGTGATGTGAAACCTTATCCTAGGTTGAGTTATCTGGATTGCATCAGTATAAAAATTAACCAAGGTTGTGATAAATGTTTTAGTAAAATTGATTACCATGTTTTATTAAACATTGTGTATGTTTAGAAGATCTGCTTGACAAAGAAGTGTGATAGGTAGTCTTGCTATGCTATGTTAGTGACTTTTACTGTTGTTAAGGGGGGAACTTTGTTAACGTTAACAGGTATCAGCTTAGCATGCAGTGTTTGTCGTTGTTGTACTCTCCTTTTCATAGTTTAGATATGCTAAGTGAGGCTTTATTAATGTGAAATCTTTGTAGTGACAGTATATTGAATTGATTTTGTGATTCAAGAACTTGATTTATTTTGTTTTATCCAAACAAGATACTCGAAATGTGACTGAATCAAGAGATCATAGCTCATAGGTCTCAAGATGGACAATTTATCCTCGTTATCAATTACTGATTTACCATTATAATGAGGGTATGTAAAACATGACATGTTTAGTAAAATTTGACTTTGAGATCAATATACTCGAAATTTGACTTGTTGCAATAGATCAATAGATCAATAGAAATAATAGATCAATAGGTGGCTGGATAGGGGTTGGATGGTGTTTGATTTACTGATTTAGCTATTTACTGCTTTAGGGTATGTAAAACATGACAAGTTTAGTAAAAAATTTGACCTTAATCAATAGATCAATAGATCAATAGATCAATAGATCAGGTAGGAGGGTGGATGGTTGGTTTGATTAACTGATTTAATTTTAGGGTATGTAGAACGTTACAATTTAGAGAAAATTCAGACTTGAGATCAATTAGTCAACTAGGATCAAGTAGAATCAATAGATCATGAGTTGATGGGGACGTGGAAGGGGGTTGGGTTTGATTTAATGATTTACTGATTTAGGGTAGTAAAACGTTACAATGTTAGTAAAAATTTTGATTGAATCAATAGTCATAGATCAATAGGATCATAGAGTAAACTGATCGATCAATCAATCCTAGAATCAATAGGGATCAATGTAGATCAATAGCAATTCACGGGATTGGAGGACAGGAGGTGACTGGATGTGGTCTTGAGTTACTGATTTATTGCTTCTAGTGGTATGTAAACGAAATTTGTAAGTTATTAAAACAAAGAGAATAAGAGATTTTATTGTATTTATTAATTTATATATTTATTTAGTTTATTTTTTTATTATTTTTGTTCGTTGGATGTTGCTGAACCATGATATTTCGAAATCTGCAGATCCGAATGACATAGTATATAAACACCAATATTGTATAGATTAACAAATATTTAATACTCGGCACCGCACCGGAGCAGCCCGGTGCAGCGGTCAACTCCTACTCCTCTGAGTGAGACTCCTTCTTCATTCTTTAACATTCTAAATAATTCTTTCATCCTTCTTATTTCTTCCTTCGTCCTTTGTTTTTTGCACTCTTTGCTCTTTTTTTTTGCGGACCACTAATTGGGTCGAGACCAGCCACCAGTCGGACTAATAACCATCATTATTCGAGAATATACGGTCGATAACCTTATAAGGACGACCGAACATTCGTCTGTTATGGCGAATGTTATTTAACTCCGGTGGCACGCGCGCATATGCTCCAGCACCGGGCGAGCCCAATCCCAAGATTCCACAATACACAACTGGCTTTCTAGAAATTTAACTATGAATCCTACTTCACAAATTTCAGTTCCAGATTATGGACTTTCGTTTTTTCCGAAGGGGGTGGGGTCCCCCTCGGGAACCCATCGGGAAAGTTAACATCGTCTGCGAACGAGGTGTACGTCACGATCCTTAACAACCCTCCAACTTTTAACCGATACAAGATAGACCCTACCATTGTGTAGTATAGTTATATTGTCACTCAGAGGCTGAGCGGAGCGGTGCTCTAAAAAATATTTCTAATAATAATTAATAATAGAAAATAATGAATAATAATACTATAAATAATTAATAATAATAAATCATTATATTAGAAATAATTATAATAATAAGTAATAATAATAATAGAATAATAATAATTAGATAAGATAAATCGGATAAATAATAATAATAATGATAATAATAATGAATAATAAATCAATAGATCGATATTATGAAAATAAGATTAAGAAAAACTCCAGAGGAATGATCAGATTCGTCGCGCTGGGCGAGTCGAGAGCATGCTTACGTTTCGCATCGGATTCGTCGGGTCGGGAGTCGAGTCGAAGTCGGATATCGGTAGTCGGAGAGTCGGAATGGCGGAAAAAGAAACAATCCTTCCAGGCAATCGTTATTTCGACTCAGATCGCCATTCGCGCTACGGAATCGAATCTTCGACGTTATAATAATAACTAACGAAATATATATAATAATTATGTGAGAACAGGTTGCGTGTGTGTGTGTGTGTGTGCGAGGGCGCGAAATTAAAATTAAAAATTAACATGACAAGATAATGATTAATCTCAGAAAGCACGGTTCTTTATCGTTTTATCAGCTGAACGCTATAAGGACACTGCAGGTCCGTCACTCTTGTATAGGCTGAACCCTGCTTACATCACTAGCTGGATAACATGAGTATAGTAATAGCTTTATAACTTAGTTATACGATATATAATATATATATATATATATATATATTATATAGATTATAGATATTTATGGATTATGAATAGTATACGTTACTGAGATATAGAAGTATAGGAACTGGAGATAAGAAGCATCCACTATGATAATATTAATTCCATCCTATAATATATATATATCTAGTTATATATATATATATAGTATACCTATTATATACTATAGTATACTATATTATATATAGTATTATATTTGTATATATACATATATGACCAATAGAGCGTTTATGGAGGGTAGAGTTCGCAGGGAGATTGGAGGAGGCGTATGGTACCCTTATACAAGGCAGGAGACGTAGAGGAGAAAGGGGGAACCTGTAGAATGTATAGGGATAAGTATCTACTTGAAGTCTGTAGAAACGGATATGCTGGGATTTTGGTCGAAAGAGTGGCTCGGTGACTGAAGGAATGCATTGGTGAAGAACAAGGCGGTTTATGAGTCGTCAAGAGATTGTGTGGTATCAAATGCTGTACATTGAAACAAAAGATTGAGTAAAATGAGGGTAGGAAGAGACGGTAAATGTATATTTAGTTTTAGGATATTGGAACGGCGTATGATAAGATAATAGGAAAGCTTTATGGCATGGGTGATTAGTGAGTATATGTGTGGGTGTGAGCTTCTGGAATGAATCAAAAAGTATGGTATGACGATAGAAGCGTGTTAGAAATTAAATGGTGTCAATGGTATTGTTTAGGATATAATATCGGGAGTGAGAAGGTCTCGTGTTATGGTCTCCGGGGTTATACAATTTGGTATATGGATGGATTGATAAAAATTAGAGGTGGGGATGGCAGTAAATGGTGTTAGAATGATGGAAGATGGAGATGAGTGTGAGAGGTCCTACCTAGTGTATGCGCATGATTTGGTTCTGTGTGGGCGATGTGAGAAGTTGAGAATTGTAGAGAGGTTGGCATGTGTGGTAGAAGAGGGTTTGAAAGTAAAACGTACGATAGGTGAGTTTGGTTGTGGTAGTGGAGGGCAGTTCTCGTGTGATTATGTAGATGGTGAGCAGCTAGAGCAAGTGTCTGAGTTTAAATATTGTAGGTATGGTTGGATGAGAATGGAACGGATGATGCAGAGCTGTAGAGTAGAAGTTGTGATGCAGGAAGGTTGCTGTGCAATTAACATGTTGGTGAATGTAAAGGACTAAGTCTGAGTGTCGATAGGGTCTTTATCAGGTATGTGTACCTGTGTTAATTATATGGTAGTGAGTACTATTGGTCTGGAATAAAAGTATAATCTAAGTGTCAATGTGTTCAGATGACAATCTTAAGGGCGTGTAGTGAGAAGAATTATAAAATGAGGAATGAACTTATAGAGAGTTGTGTGGTGTGAAGAAAGGTTAAATAGAGAATAAATGAATTCTGTTGAGATGTTTGTCATGCGGAAAGGTAATGAATGATAGTCGGTTGGTTAAGCGGATGTATAGTGGAGTGGTTGGAACCGACCGGCTGTGAGACGAAGAGAAAGTGGATTGAGTCGGTGAACGAATGTTGAAGGAGAAAATGTGAGTTTGCAGAGGAGAGAATAAGTGATGATAGCGAGGAAGCGGGGTTTTTGTACGGGTCATGTTTGGCCCACGCAGGACAACCCGTTACATGTACGATACCATAGGAGGTCCGTCGCTCGTCCATGAGCTCGTAGGGGGATTTTCTTGTCTTGACGCAAGTTGCCACTACAAATAAGATGCTTATCTTTTCGACATGGTCAGAATTCTCTTACTGCTTTCTTTTCCGATGCTGTAGCGCACCTTAACTCCCATCTTGGAAAAGAAGTAGAGAAGTGAAACTTGATATAATATATTATATAATATATATATATATAGTATATATAATATATATATATTATATATATATATAATTAATATATATATATATATATTATTACTAAGTATTAGTGTATGGGACACTTCCGAGCACCTTTTTTCACATATATATGAATAGGATATATTATTGTTTATGAAGAATGATAGCCGAAGACTATCATCGCAAACAGACAAAACCAAGTTTGTCCTATGTTGTTTCTTGTTTGTTGTATTGTTTTGTTTTTGTCTATGTTTGTTTGTGTTTGTTTGTATGTATTATTATTAAGTCGAAGAATTGATGATCACGACTATCATAATTTCAGTGTGCTGTGCTTTGACCCGAGCTCCCTCCGACCCGATCGCTTCCGCTCCGACTCCGGCTCGGCTCCGTCCGGCTCCGCCGCTGTTTGGTTCAGGACTCGGCTCGGCTCGGCTCGAAGGTGATCCCCGAAGGGGGATCACTTCTGAGTGTTTTTTAAACCTTCTGCGTGTCCTTCACCATGCCCCGCACCGCACCGCACCGCACCGCACCGCACCGCACGTCACCGCACCGCACCGCACCGCTGGCTCCGAGGCGAGAATCTATATAAGTTTAGAGTTAGAATCGTATCGTGATAAAATTTGGAGTGGTTGTAGATAGGAGGTAACCGTCAATGTATACAAGCTTAGTCCCCATGGTCTCCCGAAAGGCGGGACCCCGCCCCCTCCAAACATAAATATTACGTAGAAAGCTGAAATTTGGAGAGAGAATTCAGAGTTGAATTTGCCATATGAATTAAGTCCTCGAGGCCTTACCCCTCCTTCGGTACGGGTAAAGCCGCGTTAACCCTTCGGTGCTACCCCTCGCGAGATTCACCCACCCTTTCAAGGGGCGTTCACCCCTGGGTTTCGCTCTCGGAAGTTAATGTGTTGCTAACTTACTCTTGGTTAAATGAAAAGCTGTTATTCGTAAGTTAGTATCGTGATGTTAAATATTACTATACAATGTGGAGAAATAACATTGATTTTTAGAAAATGATGATTTTTTTAAAGCTATTACTGTGTATAACTGACGAATGATTGTTAGAAACTGACAAGAGTTAAGTTTTTGTTGAGTAATGTTAGATTTGCCTGAGAATTTTTGCTAATGTCGATGTTTATTCATACTCAATTGATATCTCTCGTCGTG
>JABUQX010132581.1:0-40000 GCA_015478945.1 Trachelipus rathkii | reverse complement strand
CATAAAGTTTCTCTAAGTAATTTAGATAGCCTTGGACCAATGTTACTAAATTTCTTGCTCTCTCTCTCTCTCTTCTGCGTCTCTCTCGTCTCTCTCTCTCTATATATATATATTAATATTATGAATAATACCCTATATAATATTATTATATATATATACGTTACTAGTATATATATATATATATATATAATCTATACGTATATATATATATATATATAGTATATATATTATATATTATATATATTAATTAAGGGTCTTAGTTTCGTTTGTAATTTAAGAGGAAAAATAAAATGTTAGTTTTTCTTTATTTTTTTGCTTTCACATATTTATTGCAAATTGTTTCGAGTGTTGCCAATTTTGGCGATGGAGTTTTTCTATACTGTTGTTCCGACGGAAGAGGTCCTTGTGGAAATACAATCCTCACGGAAACACTAAATAGACAAAACAGGGCAGATAATACCGGTTTTCTTTTACGTTTTTCATGACAACCAGTTGTTTTCTGATAAGCATTAACGATATTAACTTAAACTGGCCGCTCTGTGCTATGGAGGCCACAGAGAATTAGAAAATTTAAAGCCTGCCAGTCAGATTATCAACTTATGAAAAAATATAGTATTGTTATATTCGTAAGATGAAATAAGCATGATATTTAATGGAAAAATTAGCGTCATGTATAAACATTATGTCTAAAAATATTCGTAAATAGTTTAAGAACTAAATATCATTGCGAATTATTTTCTTACATTAGTTGCTTTTATTGCTTTTATTCTTTTTCAGCCAGCCGAAGGAGGGAAGGCCAGGCCTTCTATGACGTTCCCTGTTAGTATACCCGCGCCCCTAAGTTATATATAGTATGATATATAGAGGAAATATTAAGTATTATATACTTATAGGGTTATGACTACCATAAGTAACGGCAGCACAAGTATTGACTTATAGTAGTGAATAAGATATAGTGTTATGTAGGGTATACGTGTCTATATATAGTATATAGTTTAATATATGTAATTATATATACGGAAGTATCTCATATGTATATAGAATTATATACACCTTATAAATGATGGTAAAGAGTGATAAAGAGCTAGTAGTTATATGTGATACGAAAAAATGCGATACATGATAGTATTGTATAACTTAGTAGGCTCTCCGACAAATAGATAATGATATATATGGTAGGATATAATAGTATTAGTAATAGTATACATAAAATATAAACAATCATATAAAAATATTTACACATCCACACATACATAAAGAATATATATTTATTATATAGTTATATATTAATATATTAAGATAGTTTTTGGATATATTATATATAGTATATTATATTATATATACTATAAATATATATATATATATTATAGTAGGTTATATGAAAGGTACTAGTAAATACTATAGTGAGTATTAGTATACATTATAGTACTTATAATAGACGTCACAGTATATATAAAATATAGTACTAATAATAATTATACTTATAAATAATATATATATTATATAAAGATAATGTTGTTACTATAGGCCAGTAAATATAATATTAATGTGTAATAAGATGTGATTATTGATATAATACAATTGAGTATTATGCAAATATTGTAAATTAATACATAATATGGTGACTAAGATATATAAGAAGTGATATATATATATATAATTATATATATATATATTATTATATATATATATAATATAGGTATAGATAGATATATAAATATTATATATACATATATATAAAGCTTTTATTCCGTTTTTCTTTAATATTTATAGCTTGCTATGCCTCATACTATTTATATATATTATATATAGTAGCATATATATATATATATAGTATATATAATATTATATATATAATATATATATATATATATATGTATATATATATAGTATAATAATATATATATATATATAATATATATATTAGAAGTAATATTAGAGTTTTATGCACAAGAATCGATCAGTCTATATGTTTTTATTATAATAATGAGTGATACTTTGTAATACATATATAGTGGGACGTAGTAGATAAATATATATATATATAACTATATAAAAGATTATGCTCAACATAAAATAAATAACTATATTGTTATAGCTATACTATACACTAGCGGTATTTATTTATATACTATCTACTTATTGTAGTATTATAGGTTATAACATACAATAATACTATAGTAATAAAATTATAGTCGGAATATATAATTATTGTGCTTAAAACCTAACTAGTGCAAGTGATATAAATGGTCCTATGCTATAAGATTTAATAGTATAGACTATATTATATATAGTATTATATCATTATTGTGTGTATAATATATATTTATAATATAGACATATTCTAATAGGCTATATGCTCGAAAATTGCGTCATTCTCTTTGTTAATAATATATATAATAAAATAGTATATAAATATACTCTACTAAGGCGCCGGAAACTATGTTAGTGATATATCTAAGTGCCGAGATAAACGACTATATAATATAGAGTCACCTGATCCTTATAATATTAGTAGATATATATATATATACTAGTTACATCATCTTTGTATAACTAGTAAAGTATACTATATACGTATATATACTATTACTATATAAGCATATAAGTTTATATATAGAGTGTAGATATATGTAGGTGTGATATGGGAATAATATATATAAATTATATATAATATATGATATATTATATTATATACTTAATATTAAGTAAATGTAAGGCTAATATTATATAATATATTTAAGGTAATAGTAATAAAATATATAAAAACTCCCTAAATAATTAAATAGTAATAAATATTACTAAATAATCATATTTATATATAATGAAGCTAAATATTTATATATATATATATATATAATATACATATATATATATGGTATCCATATATATATAATTGTATGTAAATTATATATATATATATATAGTATTATATAATGATGTTCTATTTACTCTTTGCGTATACTTGTCAGTAAGTCTTATTATTCCTATACAGTTATTTACTACTGCGTTTAGATAATGAATAGTATATATAGTTATAGGTGTACTACGTTGAGGAAAGAAAGAAAGAGAGAAATAAGGATTATTATATATATTATAATAATTATATACCCGGTAATAAGTATAATAGTAGTAAGTTTGAAAAAACTTGAACAAAGGTACACTTGTAGCAAGCGGAAATAATAATATAATTATAAAATGAAATATATAAAAGTTTTAATAAAATAAATGTAGTATTAGATATTGATTATAATAATAAAAACGATATATATATATAGGTAGTATATATACTAATATATAATAATATACTAGATATATATTACAGTATTATGATATATACATATATAATAGTATATATATAAAGAAGCTAAAGGTATATATAGTATATAATATATAGTATATATATTATATATATATATACTATAGTATATATATAGGGTTATAATATTTATACCCTCATGTAGGAGAGTATCTATTTTATTTATTTATGCTAAAACCGTTATATATATAATATATATATATATCTCACGGGACACACTAATAGTTATAGTGTTTATGTAGGTGTCACAATAGTGGGTCATTACAGTCAAATAATATAAATATCACGAAATATTTATTATAGTATATAGTATAATGCTCGGATATATATAGTTATATATAAGAATCAGATATATATATATATAGATATATATATATATGTATATATACTCTCAATAGAGTTATATTATATATATGGCACGTAAGCTAATCTCAATAATACGATATATTAGGGCGCCTCAATAAATAAATAATAGAGTAGCATAATAATATAACCCTCTAGGGTGCTTATAAGGTATATATTAGTTAATATATAGTATGATACTACGCTATTATTATTACCTAAAATTATTATACAAAAGTATTATATATATAAATAGTATAAGGCCTAATAATTAGTTTGGATAGTATATTATATATATATATTATACTATATTATATATTATATATATGAGTAAAAAGCGGAAAGATTTAAATTTTCAGAGGAGACTCCTTGTCTAGATATAGTACTATAATAGTATAGAAGAATAATATAATAGTAGTTAAGTGATATATAGTGTAAATATAAAAATTGTAATTAAAATAATATTATATATAAATAAAGAGTACATAATATATAGTAGTTATAGTTAGTTATGGTCATAAGGAGGATAAGACTCAGAATAGCACGATAAATGAGCAAGAAATTAAGATATCTTTCAATTTTAATATTTTTTTTTTTAAATTTAATAAGTATATTAGATTAAGGAATAGATTTTTCATGCGTATGTTGGGATAGGCGTATGGTGTAACTTAGAACTCACAGTAAAAAGTTCCCGTTCAAATTCGCCGACAATATGTACAATAACGATTTGATTGATATTAGGAAAGGGAAACTAAGGCCATTTGTAGTTTAACTCTTTTTAAAAGAGAGAGATGTATGATTACAAATCTGTATGAAATATGTATTAATAAAGATTTGTTACTTAACCAAATAATACTGCACCTAAGAATTGAAAGATTCATAATCATCATACTTATTTAGTTCACGATTAGTGCTAGATAACTTTATGGTTAGACAAACTTATTCAGTTAATAAAAATCCTTAAGTTTTCTGAAACAGGAAAATAACAACACCCGGTTGGAAGGGTTAAGTGTGTGCTAAAGTCAGGAGTGAGGGAGACTAACAGGAGGGGCCTCAGACAGCCGGGTGGTGATGCCCATAATCGTCAGATTCCGCAACATGCCTGCGAGGTAGAATTAATATAAAATTCGAAAAGAAAAAAAATGAACTCCCCTGACCTGACCTGACTTGGACCCCAGACCCCTACCATGGAACGGTAGAAACCTAAACGTCAATCAACCTAACCCAATAACCTAACCTTAACCGCGTGAAACCTAACCTAAACCCTAAACCCTACCAACCTACTAACCATAACCTAAACCTAACGCTTAACGACTAACCCTTAACATAACCTTAATTTAACTATAACTTAACCTTAACTTAACTAACTTAATACTTTAACTGGGCTAGGACATTAACTTCTGATTCACTACACTTAATTAGAGAGCAGAGCAAAACTTGACTTGACTTGACTTCATTCTTTTTACTAAATTAATAAAGAATCGGTTGAAGATCAAAGACCTTGACTTGACTTGACTTGACTTGACTTGACTTGACTTGACTTACCTGATCTTGAAAACCTAACTTAATAGAGAAATCCCTAATACCTTATACCTAATCCTTACTTCTCCACTTCTTTGAACCTCTCACCGTTAACCATTATACCTAACTAATCACTTAAAGACACTCATAGTCTTCAAACACATGACCGTAAGCCCTAAATAGTGTTAAATATAAATAAATGATTATATATATAAATATAAATATTGTTAATAAATAAATAAATAATTATATTATTATATATAAAATCTTATCAATAATATATAGAAAAAATAATTTATATAATTTAATAAAATATTTTTTAATTATTAATAGATTAAATTTTATAAAAAATGTTTAAATTAAAAAAAAAAAATTTTTTTTAAAAATAAATTTATTAATTATAAATAATAAATAAAAAAATAAAAAAAAAAAAAATAAAGTAAACTATTGATATATAAATATTATAGATTTCATAGTTTATTTATAATAAATAATATAATTCATAAAAAATATAAATAAAATAAGAATCAGCTGATGAATAAAGACTTAGATATTATTTAGTAAAAAATGAAGAAATTATAAATATATATACAAAAAATATTTATTAGTAATAATGGTTATATAGAAGAGAATGCCAAAATATTTTCTTTATTGCTAGATTATTTAGAGAATATAATTATGGCAAACCTTATTTTACTTAAAAAAAATATTAGTGTATATATAAATAAGTTCTGAAATTTATCTTCAAAATAAATCAAATTAAATAATTTAAATTAATATAAATAAATATATAAATATAAATATTTAAATATTCTGATTTATGACTGAAATATATTATATAATTAAATTCAATATAATATAATATAATATCTATAGTATAATAATATATATATATATATAGTATATATATATATATATAATTATATATATATATTATATAATATATATATGATATATATTATATATATATATAATATATATTATAATATATATATATATATATATTATATATATATATTATATATATAGTATTATAATAATATATAATATATAATATATATATATAAGACGGAGAAAATTTTTACTCGCACCAAGATTCGAACCATTGACAGCGGCGTCTCCGTTAGACAATGAACAGGAGTCTATACCACTGCTCCAATCTACCTCCCCAAAAAAGATAGCATTTCGGAGCAGTCATCAATTCCCTTGCCTCGATATCACAAAATGAAACTCGGTACTTATTTAAATCCAGGGAGAGGTACTTGGAACCCCTGATCTGACCATATGGCATTCCCCTGTGATGTTCCTGGGTAACAGGAGCAGCCTACCAAAGTCAAGCTACGTCGACATGGACACAACAAATGATGCAATGGAATTTGAAATAATAATAAGAAGGAAAATTTCACTCGGGACAGTATTCATACCATCAGCAACAGCGTCTCCGCTGTGTCTAACACTGCTCCAATCCGCCTCCCCATGAAAGCATCTCGAAAATTTTTTAAATCCCCTGCTTCGATTTAATTAAGTACCGAGTTTCACAGAACAACTTCCTAGTATTACATGTGATGAAATTATGCTAGCTAACACCAAATCCGAACTATGTCTAATTGGGCTGAACCAATTTTTTTTGTAATAAATGATTTTGTTCAATAACAATTTAAATATTCATTAAATATTCTTGAATTTTTCAAAGCTTATATTATTGGAAAGACACATATTTTCTACTTAAAAACAATATTTTGTATAGCCAACTGTTTTTTCGCTGTTCACGGGAGAACTTTTTAAAATTTCCAAATTAACCCATGAAAAGCGACAAAATAGTTTGGTTTGCCAAAAATTGCTTTTAATAGAAAATACGAATATCTCCCAATTATACAAGCTCTGAAAATTTCATGTAGATCGGATGAATAGATAAAAGTTTTCACAGTTTATTACTTTTCAAAAACACACGCACACACACACACACACACAAACACACACACACACTACCCATATAGCACAGATGGTTGCAGATACATCACAGCGACGTTAATGTATCGCGTACTCGTCACATCACAACATACGTCGTATATGTCGACATTGCTGTTTACATCTTATGTGAAGTACGCTTTTTCGTTCCATATGCAACGTATTTGCGACGTAACAATGTAACTTTTAGATGTTTCCGCGACGCTGCAAGGCGTATGATATCTTTTCAGAAAATAACAAACACCTGTCTTTTTTCTCCAAATTTTTTTTCGCTCGCCTGAAGCAATCTCTTTTCATTTTTATGTTTTGTTGTTATAAGTCATTTTAATACATGATTTTCTACAGAAATTGTATTATGTAATTTAACTATTTTTTTCAAATGTCGTACATTGCGAACATCATAAATATATTAATTATGTCTCCAGTCAAGGTATGCTCCAGTGAAAGGGAGTTGGGTGGCAGTGACTCTGCCAGTGTTTTTTTCAATTATTTTGTGTGAAATTTATTATGTGTTTCTGCTTATTATCTCTGTTCACGGGAAATATTTATTTTATATTTATTAATAGTTTCTGTTTCGAAGGGTAGCTGAAATGTAAACCTCCCTATATGAAAGTGAAATTTGTTAAATATTTGTTGACTAGTTAAAGCCTACTCAATTAATTAATAATTGCACTATTTTCTAAATATTAGCTGAAGGGGCATATATATAATATATATATATATATATATGATATATATATATATATATAATATATATATATATATATATATATATATATATATATATATATATATATATATATATATATATATATATATATTAATATATATATATATATATAATATAGTATATATATATATATGTATATATAATATATATATATATAAACTTATACAAAAAACATCCGCTCCAACGGTATAAAATCAACCCCTCCCTCCCAATCCCTCCAAAATCTCCCTTGGCTTACTCACTACGTCATACTTCCTGACCGCTTTAACAGTTATCGTACATAAAAAACAAAATTCGTTAACAAATGGTTTTTTCTGTATGCTTTATTTTTAAATTCTTATGTTTTTTTTTTTTGGTAATTTTTAATACTAACAATTGGAGCTGATTCCAACAACATCTTTCTTTTTATTGCAGCTTTAGTAACTTTTATAAGACAGGCGGTGGCCAACCATTGCAAGATGCGATGGCCTGATTATTTTTAATTGGTGGTCATGAATAAATCCTGTATGTGCTTTACTTTTATATAAAATAGGGGCGCCATAACGAATCTTTTTTGGGAGCTAAAAAAAACTTTCAAGAAAATTTTTAGGATACCATTTTTTGTAAATTAAAGTTATTAGTTTTAAACAATTTAGTGCGCGTAATGCTTTTTCACATTAGCAACATAATTAAACAAAACTTTAAAGAATTATACGTATATCATATATATATATAGTATATATTATATAAATATATATACTATATACTATTATATATATATATATATATATAATATATATATATATAATAGTATATATATGATATATATATAAGTATATGATATTGCTTACAATTGCCAGCTGATGCCGTAAAAACTACCGTCGATGGCAACGTTACCGTGTAACGTTGCAGGGGATGTCATTAGAATGCGTAAATACTACGTTACCATTGGACGTTGCAGTGATGTTAAAATGTTACGTCGCTGAGAGCTGACATTTCCACATCCCAGGGACGTAATTATTATGTTAATAATACGATGTCGCACATCGCAAAGGGACGTAAAAGCGACTTCGCTTTTACGTTAGTGTGCTATATGGGTATATAAATATATATATGCATATTATATAATATATATATATATATATAATATATATATATATATATATAGACGATATATAAAAAGTAGTTATATTAATCATATATATATATAATATATTTAATAAACTATAGCGTATGTATAAACTAGGTAATATGAATATATTTTAGTTAGAATAATAGAAATTAGTCAAAGATTAAAAAGTGAGTAGTGGTGTATTATACATAATAGGCTCACTATATATAAGTATAGGTATAGGGAAAAGTAAATATATATATAGAATATTATAATAATATAAATATTAATGTTATTAAAGCCTATAGTTTATCACATATTATATACGTATATGGATATAGTATTAATAATATAATTACCATATATATAGGCTATATTAGTTATTCAGGTGTTTTTAAATATTCACATACATAGCATCATAAACTGTTCACTATGTTAGTATACAGTATACTATATATAGTATACGACAACTTGTTCTCCCATTAAAATATTAGTCATTTAGATATATATCTAACCCCCCAGGTATATATATAGAGAGTTATAATTTAAGTAAATAATTTATAGTAAATATACTTAGTTACTACGTATCTTTAATTATAGAACAAGGTGTCGTACAAATGTAGAGAAAAAGCATGTCAATAATACAAAACTATTGATAATATTAATGGTCAATACCAAGATAATAAGATATAGTTATGTATAAATAGATAATAAGGTAGGGATAGAGTATATAGTATACGGAAGGAATGATATGATTAAATAGAGAATAATATATAGTAATAATAGGTAGGGAGAGAGAAGTGGTGTATTAGTAATAGGTATTAGGCTATAGATATTATAAGAAAGAAGATAAGTTACATAAATGGGGATGACAGGGGGAGGTATAGTGGGATATTAGCTAAAATATGCAGGGATAAGTGGGCCGGTTGGAGGGCTACAAAGGAGTGGTACCCGGAGAAAAGATTTTGTCATAGTAGGTATCACCAAAGGAGTGACGTACGTTGGAATGCCAAGATGATAGAAAATGAGGAGGACTGAAATGATATGCAAGATAGTACAAGGAAACAGAGGTAATAGCAAAATGGAGCGCGGAAAATAAGGAATTAAGTATGATGAGGATGAGGTGAGCCCGAGTTAACCTTCCTATAATAAAGAATATAGAGTAATATATAAATATATAATATTATAGAATAAATATAGTACTATATTATGAAGAATGACGTATCATGGAGATGGAGGGGCGGTATATGTGGGTATAATATTTATAATAATATGAGTATATAAATACCCTATAAGTATTATGTAGTAGAGGTGTTGAAGGAGAGTTGTTGGTATGGCACTGTAACTGTGGTGTGAAGAGGAGTTGGGAGGCGGATAAGTAGTGCCTATGGATATAACACACTTACTTGCTTTAGGAGTTGTGTTATGAGTGAGGAGGAGAGAGAGCAGGCGAAGGTAGAGAGGCGAGAGGATACAAGAGAGAGAGAGTGAGAAACTAGAGAGAGCGAGAGGAGAGAACGCGCGCACCGAGAGAGAAGGAGAGAAGAGTAGAGAGAAGGAAGAGAGAGAAGAGAAATGAGAGATGAAGAGATTGAAACTGAAAATTAGTTATCTAACATTGAAGATGGACTAAATTTGTTGTAACTCTTCTAAAGGAGTTTCGTCCAGTACTTCACGTGAAGAATGCGAGAAAAGAGGATATAATAGTATAGTGATTAAGATAAATATAGAGAGAGAGAGAATTTATATAAGGACCTCCTCACAAAGTTGCAATAAAAATGGTAAAAACCGAGCTGCGAAAATGGGACCCCCCTGTCAGGAGCCTCGACTGGCAAACAATTACCCTTATGTCAGTGTAAAAGAAGCAGCCTCGGTAGTAGTATGTAATGGTAATAACTATCCAAGATATTGGCAGGCGAAATGATAGTAAAAGGTACATGTTAAAAGTACCGCTACCTATGAGTGTTCTCTTGTCCAGAAGTGAATGTATTTAGAATTCAAAAATGAATACATGGAAGCATTGAGATGCTAGGGTGTTCTTAAGCTGGTATCTATCAGATCATCTATGGATTCTACTGTAATTAATTAAAGAGAAAAAATTTATTGATACCTATATATGTTTTTCTCTAAGAATAGATCCATGGACCTTGCGGAACAGTAGCGTTCGATTTGTCGTTATAACAAAGTATGAATGCATATTTTATATAGTAAATTGTCATAATGTAGATAAAACATCTTCAGCGGTCTTTATTGTGAGAAATATAAGAAGTGAGGAGATTTTGTTTTACGACATGCCTTCTAAGTAAGGAAATAACGAGAGGAAGAACATAGTGATGAGATATGTGTGTGCAATAAGCATTTAGTACATTCAGGTGTTTAACATGATAAAAAAACAAGCGATTTCTTTATGTAGAAATACTCGTGAAAACTCTCCCATTATGAAATATAAAGATTTAGAAAGTAACTCGAAATGGGGTAAGTGTGCTGTGTGCGTTGGATGAATTAGACTCATATAAATCCCGTTTAAAATTTGCATTAAGGTAAATAATCTAGGTTCTGAAAAAGGAGGATGTTGACTATAAGCTGCCTCCTCCGGAGGTATAATGACAGGGCTTAAGGTGAGGCGAGTGTTACTGTGTATGAAGCGTTACAAGATAGCTTACTTTCTCGAGAAATTGTCAGCATTCAGATGTACTAAATTATGTTTCGCAGAGCCATAAGTCCGTCTCTAGCAAGGCGATTTATCCAGATGTTTCTCTGCCGCTCCTCTCAATCATGCGTCATACTTCTTCAGATAGGTGCCTGTGCAATGCTCCCTCTGCGTCATCTCTCCCCGTGCGTGCTGTATCTGACTTCCTTCTCTCTACTCTCTCGTGCACAAGCTCCTCTCCTTCTCTCTCTCTACTCTCTCTCTCTTCTTCTCCTCCACATTTATTCTCCTCCTCTACTCTACTACTCTCTCTCTCTCTCTTCTACGTAGAAGATTCCAGAAATAAGCACACACTTTGATCTCTCTCATTATCTCTTTTCGCACTCTATGCTCACTCAACATAGCTCTCATATATTCACCTCATCATACATTTTAGTACTGCTCTCAGATTTATACATCGACCTCAAAACATATCATCTACTCAATACTCTGCTCCTGTATTCGCGAATGTTAAATGCAAGTATTAATTGATTTGAACTTACCTATATAGATATTAGAGTCAATTTTTACACTTAGATTTATATATATTAAATTTAGAAACGATATACTATTATAGAATACCTGGTATAGTATTATATTATATACTATATATTATTATATTAATATATTTTTTTCTACATTTTAGCATTATACCAAATTATTAATATATCATTATTAAAATAATTATTTGTTACCAATAGTATTTATTAATACTGTTTATAGATATATATAAGAAGTTGTATATAGTTATTTAAGATGTGTGCTATATAATAATATGTGATTGAAGTATGAATATGAAGGTAAGCTAGTATTATTACCTCCTATAAGGGACTTATAGTATATGTATGTGCATAGTTTGAAGGTGTAATAATATTAACTACGGTTATTATTAAATTATATACTATAGGAAGAGGCTCGTGTCAGCAGAGATATGAGTTGTAACCCATATACGGGTAAGTGATACCATATAATAAATAAACCTACATTCGTGAGTAAAGTAAGGCATAAAGGGGTAGTATGATATATTAGGCTAAGTAGTATATATTATACGTTTAAGCACAGAAGAACTCTCTGTTACAAACGCTGTCAAAGTGCTGTTCTAGGGAATCGGATCAATTTTAAAAGAACCAACTCCAAGCTGGACTGATCCTGTGCGATGAGAGTGAGAGAAAGGAAGAAGAAGTCTCACGGAAAACAAAGAGATAACTCAATCGCCGATTCATGTCTACACAGAGAAAGGTAAGTCAGATGTGAGAAGGATATATTTAATAGATATATTAGTGGATATATGATACCCTAGAGCTAGCATATTTTATATGTTTGGGTAGATAGGGCGTCGCGATATATTATAGAGTTATAGTACATATCAATATAAATATGAGCCACGTATTATTGCAGTATTGTAAGCTTTATATCACTGATATTAGTTGAAAAAGTCACCTTTAGCTAGCGACAGTACTACACTAATTGTAATGTATTAGAACATAATTTGGATGGATATTATATAGTATAGATGTATAAGTAGGCAGTATAAAATAGAAAATAAGTATAAGGGAAGAGGTTATGTGATGATTAGTAGTGCGCAGGGGGTTATAGCTTGTGGTGCGGTAAGTCTACAAGTTGTAAAAAGAGGTATAAAATATAGCGGTAGCGAAGTAAGTCTGAGTAACTCGCAGTTAGTATGAGGTGAGTACTGAAGTAAGTCTGTTGATAGGTTCGAACCTCCCAAAGCTTCAAGTAGGTGAGTGAGTATATAGAGAATGAGAAGAACAATCCTCAGAGTACTTTATTCATCGCTCGCCCGCCCTGAGTCACAGGTTTCACCATCCACGGTGCGTGTAGTGTGGTGGTGTTGACAAGATCGTATACCACGAAAGTGAGAAGGTAATAATAACATGTATAATTCTGAGTGTAGGAGTAAACCAGGGTACGTACATAAGTGGTAGTATATAATAGTATAGAGACTCTTAAATATATATGTAATTATTAGGAACTAATGTAAGTATATAGATAGATAGGGTATAGCCACTCCGTATATACATGTACTACAGTAGGATATAACATTCATACATATTATAAGAAATTAATATATAAAAATTAGTTATTTATATATATATAATTTATGTACTCAATATATATTAGATATATAAATATATATGGTTGTAAATATAATATGTTATATATATATAGTGTTCTGCGTATATTAGAGGTTCCGATGAAGGAGGGTTAGTCTCAAATACTTATAACCTACCGTGTGTGAGTGGCAAGTATTAGTTGAGGGTATATAGTAGTAATAATATAATTTGAAATATAAATATAGTTATAGGGTAGTCAGATCTCATTATTAGAATTAAGCTCACAGGGTTATAGGATAGATACTATAATAATAAGAAGGTGTAGTATATTTAGGTATAGTAGTAAATAGGTATGAGTTGGGAGATTATTAGTAATAAAGGTATATAGAGGGCTCACAATGAACCACGTGCATAAGTAGCTATATTGATAATATAGTGCTCACAATAGTACGTATACGTCGAGTATAATCAGTATTATATGATATAGTAGTAATAGATGACTCCGCTAATGTCACCGCTGTGTTAGTAGCTCTCTCAATATAAAAAACTACTAGGTAAATTAATTACTCATAAGTATATTAAAAACTTTAGTATATAGTATTAGTATATATGCGTCATAGCTAGTTATCAAGTGGGTAACTTATAGTAGTAAGTGATATATATAATACTCACTGAGTAAAGCCACAGATCATGTGTATCATACCTATGATAAGTCAGATATATATGATGCATGAGGTATGGAAGTCGACAGGGTAAGAGCCTAAGTGAAGTGATAGGATATCGTGTAGTCATAGATGTTAATGAGTCACCGTGAAATGGTAGAATGTAGTGTAGAATATGCTATAGAAGTCTATGTGTACTGTATATTAAGTAAAATGATGGGTGATATATATATATAGCTATATACATGCATACAATAGGTAATATAATGAAGTTTAGCGTCCGTGATGTGATGATCCACGATAGTAAATAAGTACATAAACGTCAAGCTGCGTCTATAGCCTAAGAGGGCGGGAGCAGTGAAAATAGTGTCCTAATGATAAATAATACTCAATATAATGAGTACAAACCCCAAATATACTATATACATATTTATAATAATAGTTATTTATTATATATTATTATATTTTAAGAATTATTTTCAAATATTAAAGAGGGATAAAGAAAAAGAAGTATTCTTTTTGTGACCACTTAGAATGCGCTTAGTAAAGAATGCAAGTTAGGTATTCTCTGTAAATGAAAATGAAATGATGATGAAAAATTTTATTGTACAGAGGTTGTAACAAGGGAATTTGCTTTTATACTATTTTTTTAATCAAATCAAGATAAAAAATTTGAAAATATTTTGATGAAAAGAATATTCCCAGACACAGAAAACCCATGCGCAACATTAACTAAAAAATATTATTAGGCAAACATTCTTTTACTTATGTTTTCAATGAAATAATAATTAAAATTAAATTATAAAGTTACTATTAGTTACAATTTCCAAGTACTTTTCAATTGCAATTCAATATACTCCTAAATTTTTATCAGTTATATTTCAGAGTGACAGGCTTTGATTTTATGACTCATCGGCCCCAGATTTTCCGAGTTGGAAAAGCCACCCCCACAATGGATCCCCAACTTATGGTCAGTGAATCCTTCTCCTTAATAATTTCCACGGTCAGGGTGTGTAATTGACAAATTAAAAGCAAACTGCAGCTCTTTTACCCTTGAAACGTTGATTTTATTTGTTCTAAGTCTTTATTGACTTGCTTTATCATCCTTTTTATGGCAAAATTATGTTTTTGAGATTTAGAAGCTCACATCCTAAAATTTTGTCAAAATAACTTGAAACTTAAACAATACTAACTAAAATGGGTCTATTACCTAAAGAATATCAGAAGCACTTTTTTAATATTTGACACAAGATCCTACCAATGGTAAGATTTTGTATATGCAATAACTTTGCTTCTGGATATGGAAATAAGATCGTAACATGAATTTTCGTTTTATTTTGAAATAATGAGTAATCCATGCCTTTATTCCACCTTATCGCCTCTATAACATATACAAAAAATGAAAAATATCTAAGTAAACAATGTTTAAAGTCTCCCCTAATTACAAATGCTCTGAAAATTTCATGTTAATCGGATAAAGAGAAAATAAAATATTCCAATTTTGAATTTGGCATCAAAAATCAAAAAAGCCTTTTAGACATTCTTTACAAAATAGACCCATCTTTGCATAATTTAACAAAATTTGATTTGACAAAATTGATAAATATTGTTTGATGTGAACTCCATTTTCAAATAGATCAGAACAATAGCGACAGAAAAACGCCTGAAATCGACGTTTTAGAGTTCAGATAAAGCCAGAGTTTGCTTTTTTAGGTCCAAATTAACTGAAAATTAAGAACGAAATATTTTAATTTCTGTTTCGGGGCTAAAACCGAAACTTCCATACAGCCAAAATCAAAGTCCGCCCAAAATTTTAAATTACTTAATTAAATATTGGGTACTTCAATTAAAATTTCCAATTAATTTCAAGTACTCGTAAATTTTTTTTTTTTACTACAACCTTCGGATAATTGCAATTAATTACCATTTAATTAGTAATCATACTTTAATTACTTTAATAATAATTAATTCATTTATTAGTAGTACCATTCGGCTTTTCAATCTACTCATTTGAGTCAAATTTTGAATGTAGCATGTATGTTTGGTCTCTGTTTGTGTGTTTATAGGAGTTTGTGAAATATTAATGTGTTAGGATGATATAAATGATTAATGCTATGTTTATAACTCAATGGATGGATATACTCTCGTCAAGTTGATATCTTAACGAAAGTCAACGGTGAGCGTGTAGTGATTATATATATATATATAATTAATTAGTTGTAAGATTTATTAAGAGATATGATAAAGTAAGGTTTATTTAATTTTAGAGTTCAATAAGGGTACTATCAGAATGTATATTATTTATATTTTTTTTTAAGGTGAGTAGAATCTACTATAGTGTGACTGTAGCTATATATAAGTATTATAAGTTTAAGTAAAGTATATATATATATAGTGATAATAATATGTATGTATAATATAATAGCCATAGGGTATGGTATAATATACTAAGTCATACAGGATATAGTGTTATAAGCGTATACACTAAGATCATATACCCAAAGGGTATAAGCAGTAGATAATTTGATAGTGAGGTGTAAAAATATAAAGTTAGAGCACTAATAATAGAGGAGGGATGAGTATATATAAATATTGTTGTAAATAAATATATATAAGTTATAAATATAGGTATATGTTAGTAGTAGGTTTATGTGAGTATGAATTATTATATAAATATATATATATACCAATATATATAGATATATATATAAAGGTGATTAAATAGTAAATAACAATTATATGGTACCGGGTAGTTTATTATATAGTATGTATGACGTGAAAATAAAATAGGTTATAATAGTGGGAGCCAATATATATATACGCTATGTAGAATAATAAATAGGAGGATAGGGCCGATAAAAAATATAAAGGTATAAAATATGGATATATATCGTAGGTAGTGAATATATATAAATGGACAGAGCGATATGCTAGACAGATTTTATGACCATGGAGGCTATTACTATATATATATATAATATAATGAGTATATAGTATACTCTTATAATAAACGTAAGAGCTGTAAGGATATAATATAGATATATACCAGATATAGTATAGTTTATCATATTATATTTATAATATGTATATGGTTAAATATACTGAAATACCTGATAAAGACATGTGATGTATAGTGTTTAATTATGAGGACACGTATATTTTACTATATTAGGTATAGTTAGATATAGATGTATATAATATATGAAACTATATGGATATATGTGTACGCTAATATAGTTATATATAATATTGGATACATGGCAGTAACAAAAATAACGAAAGAGCCGTAGTGATTAATTTATTATATATATAGAGCAATAGGTATGGATAACAAGCCATTACATAATATATATATATTAGTAATATTAAAGTATAGGGTGATACCTTCTTTACAACTTTCATGGAAAATAATATTTATTTTTATTTTTAAATATTAAATCAAATAAAATACAAATAAACACAGTAGCCTCTTTAAGGGAATTAAACGACAATGGAGGTAAAGGACATCACTTCTCTGATTTTTGTTTCTTTCATTATAAAAATAAAATATGAGGCTTAGATTATCTTAAAATAAGTTTAGGATAAATAAAAAGAACACAAAAGGCACAAAATCTATATAATGCTTTATAAACTTCACAAAAACCATGTTGTAAGTTCATACAGGTAAATCCTGAAGGCTGGATATTATTATTTTGTCTATTAAAAATAAATATTCCATTCAATTTAATTTTATTAAATAAATTAAACACATACAAACACGTTTATAATTTTAATTAGATAAAAATTTAGTTAATTGCAGAAAAGATACAAAAGAAAATGAATAATTCAAGAAATACAAACCGATTTAATATATGTTGTAAAAATGGGGTTAATGGAAAATAATCAATATTTATATTATTAAAAACTAAAATAAATATTCTTTTGTAATTTTTTTCAGAAACTTTTAAAATTAACTTTAACCTTAAAAAAAAAAAAGGAATAAAAAACAAAAAAACCAACAAAAAGAAAGAGAAAAAAAAAAAAAGAGAAAAAAACCTCCAGCAAAAAAATCATAGTGAATATTCTTTGATATTTATGGAAAATAATCCTATTTCAGCATAATATTAATAAAATTAAACAATATTCCTTCAAGAAATCAAACCAAAATAAATATCCTTTATTCATCAAATTAAAGAAATAATAAATTATGATTCCTGAATATAAAATTGAATTAAACAAATATTTTTTTATTTAATAACAAAATAAAACACAAATAAATAACCTTCACCCTGGAACATGAAACACTCCCAAAATAATATCCTCTCTCTCTCCAATGTAAATCTGTAGAAATATAGATGAGAATTCCCTTGTATTATAGAAAAACTTGAATTAAAAAAAATTTATATATTTATTTAAAACAAAATAAAACACAAATAAATCGCAATTGTCACCTCAGAGAATCAAACCAATATAAATATCTTTTATTTCCTTCAAGGAAAATAATCCTTTTCCTATTTCCTCTTTCTCAGCCACGTCGACTGGCATAACTCAATGAAGAAATTCCATCAAGAAGAGTCTGTTCAAGTTCGAGAAACCGTCAATGTAGTTGTGCGTGCGCGGGCCGGGCCAGTGTGAGGACGAAGAATCTCCTTTGGCATCTCCAGTTGGACACAAAGTTCGAGGAGCTAATGGCATCGATACAAAGTAAAATAAATGTAATATCTGAACTATAAGTGAGGAACACTTCACAGAGAGTCACCTCATAAGAAGCCTGCCTTTGCAGAGGCGTCAGTAATTTGAGATAAACTAATAATGAGAAGGGCAAAAGAAATCACGAGCTCACAGAATGAGGTATAACCGAGAAGTAAAGTATTTAGGTTTAATAAAACATATAATAGTAGGTGAGTGAGGACATAATGGTTCAACGATACGCCGTGTGAGTGAGGATACTAGTATGGCAAATAATGTATACTATGATAGTACCACCGGTAATTACTGATAGGAATAGTATCATGATATCTACTAAAGAGGTATATCCTAGGTTGTGTAGAATGTAAAGCATACTATGTTATAAACCATGAATACTGATGTAGGCTGATATTTCGTCTCACCATGACTATAGAATGATGTACTAGGTATATAAGTGATTGAAGTAACGTAAATGAACGTAAAATGATGTTGTTATAGTCACTAAAAAAACTAATATATGGTGTTGTATACTCATAATATATATATAATATAATAATGTGATATATAAATAATTCAACTAAAATATTATATATAGTTGACTCATCTGTGGTATTATAAAATAAACTAATAAGTATAAAGACTGAATAGTAAATCCCAAATTTAGTGTAGATATAGATATATGCATATTATAGATAATATATGAGGAAGAGATATATATATATATAATGAATAGTAAAGTATATATATAGATAATAGATATATAGAATTAAGATATTAATATATATAAATATTTATATAAATATATATATATAGATATTATATGAATATATAAAAATATATATAATATGTATATAGTTAAGTATTATATTTAATATGAATAAATATATATGCATATATAATAATAGTTATACAAATATAAATATTTATATAAATATTATAATTAATTATTATAATATATATATAATATAATAATATAGATATAATAAATATAGTATATATATTACATCATATATATATATAATAAAAATATATTAATATATATATAGTATTAAAGTATATATATTATATATAAATATATATATAATGTAATAAATATATATAGTATATAATAATAAATGAATATAATAGTATGGGTAAACTGTATATACCCAGTCAGAAGGTTTATATAAGTATTAGTACTAATGATATGATTAAGTATACATTTATATTAATAGTAATATATATAGTGTATACCGGGAAATGCTCAATGTAGGTTATGATACTATAGATGAATGGTATATATATAGAATACATTATATATAGTATAATAATATATTAATATATATATATATAATGCGGCTATATCCTCACTACATGTACTACACTATAGTTACACAAATAACATATACTACGAGTATACTAGTAATATACCAACGGAAAATAACTATATATCCACGTATATATGTAGTACCCTAATATAAATAATCTAAATAAAAATACTCTATATATAAAAAATCACCTTATATAATATATATAATATGAATAATATATATATATATTATACTATATAAGTATATTTATATATACACACATATATATATATATATATATAAAATATATATATATATATATATATATATATATATATATATATATATATATATATATATGTACTATATATATATATATATATATATATATATATATATATATATATAATATTATATATATATAATATATTATATATACTATATATATATATATTGCTTTTGTGTGCTTTGCTGAATACCACGCATTAATTACAAATTGGACTAACGTTTCGACTTCAAGACGCTAGCACCCTTTAATAATTAAGGTCTAGAAGAAAAGAAGACAAGGGACACTCCAGAAACATGATTGGCGGACCTTGCGTGTTGGGTTCTGCAAACTTTATCCTTTAGTATGCTTTAATGGTTTTAAAGTTTTATATAATATAAGCCATACATTTATATAAGTAGGTTAATTGTATATATATATTATATATATATATATATATATATAGTATATAATATATATATATATAATATATATATATATATATATATATAGTATATGTATAATATATATATATATATCATAATATATATATATATATATATATATAATATATATATATATAATATATATAATCATATATATACTATACTATATATTATATATACGCGATATAAATATATATAGTATAAGTATTTTTACTATGATCAAAGTTTGTATGGTATCATAGTTGGTTATACGATAGATATAGTATATATATATACATGAAGAGTAATGATGATGAAATAGTAAGATGAGTAATATGAAGTAATTAGTAATATAGGGTATAAACGAGAGTATAAGTAAGTATTAATATATGTAATATAATAATAAATATAGTAATTATGAGATATTATTCAGGTGTTTTAAATAAAAACTACATAATGATTGTAGATATTTAAATGAAGCTGATGGTCTAGTACTCAACTAATTAGTAAGATAAATAAATTAAGTATGTAATATAAATTATTATTTTAATAATAAAAGTTAAAATATTCATTAGGAGAAAAGGGGAGGCAGCTTCTAAAGCTAGATTGGGAAAGGATTACAGTAGGCAGCGCGTGCAGCGTCGATCGCCTCACTTCAGCTCATGTCTGTCTACGTGTACGTTAATATTTAAGGTATGAGTAATTATGTTAGTATATTATATATATAGTGGAGGATATAGTATAATATAGAGAATAGATAGTAAATATAGTATTAATAGATATAAGGAAAGATGAATATATATAGATATTTTCATAAAAGATGAATGAAGATATAGATTAGAATATAAAGTATAAATTCAGTTATATAATGAATACATATAATTAGTAAAGGTAGATAGTAGTAGTAGGACTAGTAATTACGTAATGAGGATAGTATAGTATAGATAGTTGACTAAATATTAGGTACCAAATGTAAGATAATAGAGTAATAGATGTAGGGATAGAAAGGTTGGAAGAGTAGGTGATGATAAACAAATATTAATATGATAGAGATATGTTAGTAATAATTAAATGCAAGAGTAATGGATGAATGTGGGCATGAGATAGATCGGCTGACACTAATAGCGGACGATATCAAGGTACTAGGCAAAAGGATAAACGTGTAGGATATAAAAGAGCCATAAAACTACTTAGATAAAAGGTTTAAGAAGCCGAAGAGAGTTATGTGTTGAAGCATATACAATATAAAGATGAATATTTAGTTGACAATGCTTGGTAATCATATGTATATATAATAATATGAATATAAGAATGGAGACAATGAGTACTATTATATACTAAGAGTAGCTACAGAGTAGAATGGATCGATAGTTAGGAATAGAAGTAATGTAGCGAGAGAATAAATAAACATAAAAGCTATTTCTAAACATGTGAGGTGGATAAGCACATGAGGTGCAGTGTGAATGTGTAGCAAAACTAAATCTAGGACGAGATAAAATCCTACAATAGGTAACCTCTAAATCAATCAGGTATAATTAAATGATATCATGATAATTAACAGTGGGACATAAACGACTAAATATGGAGAGTATGACATACGAGGCATGCGTGTATTTGATCAAGTGAATAATTATGAAAAAATACATAAGAGGACATAGAATATCATCACACCCCAATATAACAGATGAAACCCAGAAGATGTAAATTCACAAGTAAATATTATTAGTAATTAACTGTCTTATATAACATATAAGAAAATATTTAATAATGACGATAATAAAGTAATAACTATAATAAATAAATATATTAATGTGTATATTTTTTTTATAATTTGATATATTATTTATATTAGTGTATAATTTATATTATTTATAAAAAAGCGCCAGATAGCTCAGTGTTAAAGCACCTCTCCAAAACGAAGCGAGGAGTCCAGCGTTATACGCAATTGGTTCGGGAGGGAGAAATGTGAAGCTATGATTCTCTCCTTGCCGGCTGTTGGCTTGCGCAGCTGCTCGGACTTGGTTAATATTACGAGTACTACTTCATCTGCATCCATAATGATTAAGGGCTTCTTGTGCCCGATGAGTAAAACGGTGGATTATTATCTGCAGATGAATATATAATATATAAGATATATAATATAGTAGTAGAATATTAGAAGAATATATAGTAAAATTGTATGAAATAAATAATAAAGATAGATAGATTTATTAATATATATAAAATGAAAAAATATATAACAAATAAAAATAAGTTTATAGATAATAGGAAAGATAATATAAGATAAGAAGATAGTAATAGTATAAATGATATAGAATATATATATATAATATACATAATAGTAATTTTAGATAGGTAAATATATAGATAGATAGTCATATATATTTATGTATGATATTATAGAATATATAATTAATTCGATATATATAAATATATATAGAGATATATGTAGTATTATTATTTTGAATAATATTATATATATTATATTTAATATAATATATTAAATATATAATATTCATATTTATATATATGTATTAATATAAGTTATATAATATATATATATATATATTATAATATATATAGAGTTAATAATGCTTCTAAATGAAACTCATAAGGTAATATATATATAATATTATAAGAATATTACTTATATAAATACTTTAATATAAATATATATATATTATTAATATATATTATATATATATAATAATAGATAGATTATTAAATTATAAATATATTAATATTATATACTATTACATAATATATATATATATATTATATAATATATTATAATATATAAATTATAATTAATTATATATACTATATATTATATATATTATATAAATATATTAATATATATATATATATAGGTTATAATATACATAAAATCTAATATATAGAATTAATATATTATATAATAAATAATATTATATATATATATATAAATAATATAATTATAATAATAAATGATTAATATAAGTATTTAATTAATATATATAAATTATGACTATCGTTACTCTTATATTAACCTATACGTTAGTAATATTATATTTTAATTGTGCATAGGTATGAGCTATTAATTTAAAGGACTGATAACTTATGAAAAGTTAATTAGCATAAGTGGTTATCAATAATCAATACTTAACATGATCCTTCACTTTATATGTTCTGAGTTTCGTTAATAACAGGGGGGATGAGATTGGAATTGTGATTTATGAAAGAACCAACCCAGGAAACGGATATCTCACCCATAGTCAGTGACCAAAGATTATGTTATTACATCCATAAAAATATTAATATATTAAAAATATATAATTATATTATATATTAATATATTATTATATATATGATATATTATATGAGTAATATATTATATAATAGGCTATAATTAATAAGTATGAAACATACATTTGACCCAAAGAGTCAATAAAATAAATAATTGTATAAATATAATTTTTACAATGATTTGTTATTTAATAGTTATGATGTGAAGTATATCAGTAAATACATTATGTATTATGATTACTTCAAATGTAATTTATTTATATTATATATTAAAAAAAAGTAAAAAGAAATGATTTAGATCTATAAGTCTTATATATATTTTATTGTGACTTCAATACTGAAAATTGAGAAATAAAGGACCTGCACGCTTATTATTTCTAGTTTAATTTTTATTAATGAATATTCGTAAAGTTTGTAGAGACGTCATTAAAACTAAATTAATAAAATTAATATTTGAAAATTTTTTATTATATATTCTATATAATAATTTTTTTTAAAAATAAAAAAAACGGTCATTAAATATTAATAATAATATTATTGTGGAATAATAAAAGTAAAATAAAAATAATTAAAGATACTAGAAAAGAAATAAATGATCATCATAGTTAAAGTTATAGAACTTAATATTATAATTATAATAATTAATAATATATAATTGAATTAATAATTAAAATTAATAATAATTAAATAAATAATAATAACAACTAATAATTATAATAATTAATATTATAATTAATAAAATAATAATAAATAATTAAAATATAATAAGTTAATAATATAATAATAATTATAATAATAATAATGAATACTAATATAATAATATTAAAATATAAAACACGTCAAAATCACATAAATAAATATAATAAACCAAATCAGTATAATACTATAAATTCTATGGAATTAATGTAATAATAATAATAATGAATTAATTAATAAGTAAATAATAATAATAATAATAATAATATATAATAATTTAATAATTAAATAATAATATAATGGAATTAAAATAATAATAAATAAACAGAAATAATAATATTATTCATAATCTCTGCTTATTCTTAATAAAAATGTTCAATTAAATTATTATAAAAATAAGGTCTTTTTTACTTTTTGGATAAAACTTTACTGACTAATTAAAATATTTAAAAATTCATAACAGTTATATGCAAATAAATATAGAAAGATTTATTGCTCAAATAATACAATGGGTATCTACATGTATACTCCACGGCTCGCTGTTGCTTCTGTATCGAGAGAAGATTGTCCGCGATGCACTAGTCAGACCGTATGGTCAACCTGCTTATATAATTTCCATATATAATTTTTTAATTAGTAAGATTATTATATTATATGATTATAATAGTATATTATATATAATAATAGTATAGTATGATATATGAGTAGTGATAAATATTAAATTATATACTATAGTATATTATAGTGGATATATTATATATTATATATATATAATATATATTACATATACTCAAGTATATTAGATAAATTGATGAGATAGTAAACGTAGGATTTTTTATTTATAATAAATATTTAAGTAAACCGTATATAGAAATATTATTAATTATATATATATATATAATTATATAATAATATTATATAATATATATATATAATTATATAACGATTATATTTATATATATAAGTTATATAAATATATATTATCAATAATAGATATAGATATAATATATATATAATATTGTTAGAAATATATATTTATATAATTATATAACTATTAAATATATTTAAAATATATACTATGAATATAAAAAAGAATAATATATAAATTATAATAATTAATATAAATATTATATAGATATAATACTATATATATTATAATATTAATATACTATATATATATATAAAACTATAAATTATATATTAATATATTAATATTTGTTTGTAACATTTAAATAATTAATATTGTATTATAATATTTTCTCTAAATTAATAACTATAATAATATATAAATATACTTATATATTAAATATTATAATAAGATATATGAGAGATATATAAACCTATATATATAAACCTATACACATATATATATCTAACCGTAATCATACTAGATATTAATATCTTAATACCTATCATATATTAATCTATCGATACTCATATATAATATATATATAATAATAATCTGCTATTGACGTACTAGATAATATGGCTCAAAATAATTTGTGCATATATATATCTTCCATTAGGTTTTGGTCTTAAATCCATAACTATATCGTATCCTAATACTCTCCCTTATCTCCCTAGGACAGGCATGAATAATTATAATAAATCATAGTAGTTTAATAAATAATTCAGGATATCGTCTTGTAGAAAAGTTATATCAGCATGTAATGTATAATTTATTAATTACTATAGTATATTGCGCATACAGTGAATCACGCATGAGCATAGATTAGATATTAATATAGATATAATTTATTTAATATATACACATTATATAATCGATTATAAACTTTAACAACATATACATATATTATAATTAGTATATATATCATATAGCTTATATATATATACTATATATATATAATTACTATATGATTATTATTATTATTATATATGATAATATTAATATATATATTATTAAGATTAATTAGACTTATAAATATATATATATTTAGATATATTAATATATATATTTATATATAATATATATATATAATTAAATAAGTATATATATATTAGAATATAGAATATTAATATAATATTAATATATATATATATATACTAATAGATATATATAGATTATATTCATATATATACTAAAATTATATAATATATATACTATATTATACTATTATTATAATATATAGTTTAATAATAATACGATATAGATTACTATATATAATTATTATTATTATTCTCGTATAAATATTATTAATATATATATATAATATTATATATATATATATATATACGTAAACTTAAATTATACTACTATATAATAATAATATGATTAATATTAATATGATTATTATATATATATATACATATAATTAAAATATTACTTAATATATGTACTATTATACTATATATATATCTTATATGATAATTATATTATTATTAAATTATATAATAGTATCTCGTACTTATATATTATCAAGATACTTATATAGTAATATAAATTCTACGTATACTACTATTATATATATATATATATATATTTAATAGATATAATATATAAATAACAATATAAGTTTATATATATAATATTATAATATATATATATATATATAATCATATATATATATATTATATATATATATATAGTATATATATATAAATAATTAATTTTAATATATATTTAATAATATATATTTAATATTATATTAATATAATCTGGTATTTAACTGAGCTGAATTACTTATTATCAGCGTTATACACAATCAAGTCTATGCTGATAAATGAGGCGAATATATCTCAATCCTAGTATCGCCTTGTTTGAATCTCTATGAGATATACTGTTGTGAAACAATACATATGTAACTCAGATTGAATTTCTACATTATTACTTGTCGATACTATTAGTATCTGTATTAATAAACCAAGCGGTAAGAGAGTTAATCAATAGTAAACAGACTGAGCTCGTGGTGAGTGTTTCAAAGGAGCACAGATTTTGTAGAATTTTCTATAAAAGTACCGTGCTTTGCTTTAAGTTAAATTGTAATAAAGTATTATTTAACTCATATTATCTTACTCATAGTGAAGCTGGTTCTCTGAGTGTCATTAATGAGTGTTTATTGAAATTTTAAAATACTATAATGTGTCTACTCATTAGATTATGTAATATTTGATCGATATTTATAATAATCTAACCTTATTTGTTCTTTCCTAGTTGATATATATATATTACTATATATATATATTATTTATATATATTATATATATATATATTAATTATATATAAAATAATTATATATAATATAATATAAATATAATATATAATTATATATTAATATATATATATATATATATATATAATATATTTAAATATTATATATTAATAATATTAATATAACATTATAAATATATAGTATAAATATATATAATATATATATAATATTTATTTAAATATTATAGATGAATAAGAGAGAGAGAGATATAAGAGTATAGATGAGGAGATGGATATAAGTCACAAGTAGATGAGTAATAAGATGCAGTCTATATACCTCTCTACTCACTTGTCTTTGTAATTATTTTCTTAGTTTTAGGTATTATATTATATATTATTTATAATAATGTAGTATAAAATTATGCTCTATATAGAAATATTAAGTTAATCAGCCGCGGTATGAACAGAAAGTTTATGTAAAAGGTATAACTTTTTTCTTTAAATTTAACCTAAGTCACGAATTTCATTCAAGAAAACGGCATTTATGAAGACGAATAATTTAATAAATTTTTCGGATTACTTCAAGAGACAGAACAGGAAAAAGGGATGATAAGAGGAGCCCAAAGGTAGGAAAAGTTTAATAGGAGTAGAAGTTAAGATCACTTCTTTAATATTAGAATATAAGTGCACCAATTATACATTAAAAATTTGAAGAAAAGATCTTTTGGGATGGGAAATTTTCAAATTACCGGGAATGATGGTTTTCGATAAAGATTGTTATTATTTTTATAGCTAGATGGTCGAAGAATTTAGAATAAGGGATAAAGAAAGAACATGAATTTATTCGTAATTTCCTAAGAATAATGCGAAACATTCGGAAGACTAAATTAATAGCAAGATTACAAACGTTTAGCAACGCTCGCACAACATTTCCCTTTGGCTGAATATTGAGGATAGAAATACTACGAGGAAATAAAGTAGGGTTTGCTGTCACTGAACAAAGTAGATTCGAATAAAGACTTAGAATGTTGAGGAATGTTATGAAGAATGAACATCATAAACCGGTGAACGCCGTAGGTGGCTAAAGAGACGCAACTTTCATCATTTAACAGAGGCAAGATGGAGAAAACGAGGAACATTATTTAATAATTTCACACACACACAAACACACACACACACACACACACACACACACACAAAACACACACACACACCTATATATATATATATATATATATATATATATATATATATATATATATATATATAAAAAAACTTACCCGCATGATATCTCGAAAACTAAGATAGGTACAAGAAAACTAATAACATATATGGAATCAGCGTATGAAATCTGTATGGAAAATGGATTTTTTTTTATATCTCCAAAACTACGATAGGTAGAAGAAAACTAAAAACATATATGGAATCAGCGTATAAATATTTTTTAGGGGGCTCGAGCCGACGGTGGGACAGAGGGGGGGACGTTTTCCATACCCCAGCGTATGAAATTTTTTTTAGGGGGCTCGAGCCGACGGTGGGACAGAGGGGGGGACGAAGTCCCCCCCGTCGTCCCCCAGGAGGCCGAGAGACCCCGACTCTTTGCATCTTTGCGGTTTACCCTGGGGTATTCTTTAGTTAAAAAAAAATAAAATCTTTTTTCATACATATTTCATACGCTGATTCTAAATATGTTACTAGTTTCTTCTTTACCTATCGTAGTTTAGATATAAAAAAATTAAAAAAATGAAGTAGAACACTTTTTTGTTTTCTTTAAATTTCATACTGATTCCATATATACTGTTTATTTTTTTTTTTTATATATCTGTTTTAGAGATATAATGCGTGTATTTTTTTTATTTTCAACATATATATATATATATATATATATATATATATATATATATATATATATATATATATATATATATATATATATATATATATATATATATATATATATATATATATATATTTATAAGAGACATAAATTTCTGCAAAATATATATATATATATATATATATATACTTTATATATATATATATATATATCTTACCGTAACCTGTTAACTATAAATATATCTCCGATGTCCGCGTGACGTCAGACGCACACGTCACAGTCTCCGAGGCTGTAACTGTGACGTCATGTGTAGTTGTCATATATTTCGAGATTATATATATATATATATATATATAGTAAATCGATTGTCAATTTTTGTATATTTAATTTTCATTTATATATCATTTTTCTTTTTATTTTAATAGGCCAATAGTTATATGACAGTTAACAACTATATAATAATAATAATAATATATAATAACATAATAATATATATATATATATATATATATATATATATATCGATTAATCGCTGTAGTAATAGAACAACTTGCGCGCCCACTTTTTTCGATATGAATGAATAGAGATATATTAGGGTTATATGGAGGATTGACAGACCGAAGGTCTGTCAATCCGACAAACAGACAAACCGAAGGTTTGTCTGTGTTGGTTGTATTACTCTTATTTATGTACGCGCGCGTGCGTATACATACACATACACATTATTATTATTAGTTCGAAGAATGAGATCACGGCATGATCTCGAATTTCGAGGCCGATGGCTCCGACTTCCAGTAGCTCAGCATCCGACTCCAGCTCCCGGCTGCGACCGGCTCAGGCTCATTTCCGGTTCCAGAGTTCGGTATGGATTCAGCCATCGGGTAGTGTTGATTTGTTTGTATTATTATTATTATTATTATTATTATTATATTATTATTATTATTATTATTATTATTATTATTATTATTATTATTATTATTATTATTTATTATTATTATTTATTATTATTATTATTATTTTTTGGTATTATTTCCACCGCGGTTGCTTCTTCGCATCCAGTTCTAAAGAAGTCCAAATATATTATATATCTACATGGTTGAGGATTATATATCATATCAGGTTAAAATTTGGAGGGGTGTTAATGGGGAGGTACCCTAGTCATATACAAGTTACGTCCCCGTGGGTGCTACCCAAGAAGGGGACCCTACACTTGCTAAAAAGGCATCGAGAAATGTTAGCTGACCTGGCTGCAATTTGGTGAGGATTCAGATTTGAGTTTCAAGAAAGACTTGATATGCTGGAATCTGAGGTTGGCTCCAGCACCGGTACCTTTGGGCTCACTGCAGTGCCAGTTAATAAACAGTCGTATAACAACAATGTTGGTGTCCTTATAAGGGTTATCGAGGTCGTAGAGTTCGAATATGATGATAGACAGCATAGGGTGTCTAGGATCCCCCAGAAGGGATCCCACCCAAAATCTGAAATATATTGATGTAGAAAGCTGAAACTTGATATACAACCTTTTTAGGTTGTTGTATCTTAGATGTATACGGGGTAAAATGACCGATTTTACCAAATTTGTGGGACCAACCGTCTGAAATATTATTTTCGTTTGGTGGAAACTCGGTATAACCTTCTGGGATGTATCTTAAGATAACCCCAAGGTGTGGAAAATGACTGTGGGTGCCAAGACAGGGGTACTCACTTAAAATCTGAAATATTGACATGGGCTGCGATATGATGCCTTTTTAGGTTGTATCTTAGATGTATACGGGGTAAAATGACCGATTTGACCAAATTCGGGGACCAGCCCCCAAATCTGAAATATTGACCTAGAACGATGAAACTCGGTATACACCTACCATATAAGGTACTCACATCATATATGGGTTAAATAACCGTACACAGCCTAAATGGGGTCTCTGGGACCCCAAACCTGAAATATTGACCTAGAACGATGAAACTCGGTATATACCTTTCATATAAGGTACCCATATCGTATATGGGTTAAATAGCCGTACACATCCCAAAGGGGGGTCACCAGCCCCACAAAACTGAAATATTGACATAGAACAACGAAACTTGGTATACATCTTTCTTATGATGTAGCCTCGATACAGAAAAGAAAAAATAATAAATTAAATAAATAAATAAATAAATAAAATTTCTTATTCTTTTTATGTTTATAACTTACAAATTTACGTTTTTACATACCCTAAAGCAGTATATCACTAAATCAAACCACCCATCCAGCCAGCTATCCAACCTCCCTCCTGACCATCTGTGATCTATTGATCTATTGATTAAGGTCACATTTCGTATCATTTTGGATAAACATAACATAAAATCAAGTTCTTTATACAAAGATCAGACAATATATGCTGACGTAACAAAGTTTTCACAGTAATAAAGCTTACTTAGCATCATCTGAACTATGAATATAACCCACAACGAGAAACCTGACATCTTGAACTGAGATAGAATAGTTAACGTTAACAAGTTTCACATAACACCAGTAAGACATTGCTTTTATAACATCAAAGCATATCACACTTTGTCCAAGCATGTCTCTAACAACAATGCTAATTTTACATTAACATGGTGATATGTAACAAAAATTTTGCAACAAATGTGTAATGATATCATACAGACCAATGGTATACTCTAGTAACAAAGTTTTCGCACTAATAAAGCTAACATATACATCAACTGAACTAAGAATATAATGTACAAGGCAAACCAGACACATCTTAAGCAAGAATAAACTGCTAACCTTAACAAAGATCCACACTTAACGCCTGTAAAGTAACTAACATAGCATGCAAATACGTAACCTATTCTTACTTTATCAACCATATCTCCAACATAACGATGTTAATTTACTAGCATGGTAATATTTAACTAGAATTATCTACAACAATAGTTAGTATCATACTGATAACAATATACTCTAACACATAATAGTTTCCCCATCAATAAAAACTAACATGGCGTAACATGAACTATGAAAATAATGTACAAAGACAGCTAACACAACTTATGCACGAATAAACTGTTAACATTAACAGAGTTCACACACCTTTAGTAAAGTAACATGATATGCAAAACGTAACCTAATCTTACTTTTTTTCAAACATATCTCTAACATATTAACGTTAATCTTACACTAACACACTAATATTTAGCAAAAAATGTATCATAACCTTGTCCGATTATCATACTGATCAACAAATATATGCTAACATAACAATGTTTTCACATTAATAAAGCTAACATAGCATCATATGAACTAGGAAAATAATGTACAACGACAAACCTAACACAACTTACACACAAATAAACTGTTAACATTAACAAAGTTCCAGACTTAACACCGGTAAAGTAACTAACTTTACATACAAAACGTAACCTATTTATACTTTTTCCAAGCATATCTCTAACATATTAACGTTAATCTTAACACAGTAACATTTATCAAAAATGTGTCATAACCATACCTAACCCTCATAATACCTAACGAGTAAAGACGAATAAAGTAAAGTTTTTAGGCTTATCTCTTTTAGACTCCGCCTCCTTTCAGAAAATACCAACTCTAAACATGAAAAATGATTTTATGCTTTAACCATTTGCATAAAGTGATGCAATACTTATTATATTTGACCCTCTGGCATGAATACAAGCAAAATGTAGCAGTCGCCATTCGGTTTACGATTAAATATAAATGACACATCGTTGGGAATAACGAAACTCCTCGTGAAAATATCAACAACAAGCGTAGAGATGCAGGAGATGTCATCATTATAAACTTACTACAGAAAAACATACCTGAAGAAGATGGTTCTTTATAACAGCCATATAATGCAGACGTAAGATTCTTCTTTGTGTCAGAGAGTAAACAAGAAGAATACAACACGAACAGACATATCAGTTCAAAGAGGGGTATATAACTATAGACAGACAACAACAACAACAACAATAACATAATACAAACAAAAATAAGTTCTTTATATACTAACCAACGAATATATGCTAACGTAACATTGTTTTCACATTAATAAAGCTAACATAGCATTACCAGAACTAAGAATATAATAACAAAATCTAACACACCTTACGATCAGTGACATTAACATTATAGTTCCATGCTAACTGCAGTAAGTATACAACACGACATACAAAACGTAACCAATTCACACTTTTTCAATCTCTAACATATCATTGTTAATTTTACATCAACAGCTGATTTACGTAGCATTTAGAGTATCATTTCAGGATAGCTTGTAACAAATGAGTTCTTTATATTTACAACATCATTTCGGATAAATATAGCACATAGCAAGGTTTTCATATTAATAAAGCTAACATAGCATCATATGAACTAAGAAAATAATGTACAACGACAAACTAACACAACTTAAGCACGAATAAAGGGTTAACATTAACAAAGTTCCACACTTAACACCTGTAAGTAACTAACATTGCATACAATTCGTTACCTATTCATATTCCAAGCATATCTCTAACATATTAACGTTAATTTTACATTGACGCAGTAATATTTAACAAGGATTTATCATAATCTTGTCCAATTATCATACAGACCAACGAATAATTGTAAACATAACAAAGTTTTATCCAAACATAACACAAAAATAAGTTCTTTATATACTAACCATCGAATATATGCTGACGTAACAACGTTTTTACATTAATAAAGCTAACATAACATAACCTGAACTAAGAATATAATGTACAACGACAAACCTAACACACCATACGTACGAATAAACTACTAACATTAACAAACTTCCGCACTTAACAGCAGTAAAGTACCTAACACTTCGTACAAAACGTAACCTATTCACACTTTTTCAAGCATATCTCTAACATATCAATGTTAATTTTACATTAACATCGTAATATTTAACATAAACCTGTCTAATCATCATACTGACAAAGAATATAATGCTAACGTAACAAATGTTTTACATCAACTTCGTAACATTTAATCATCATAACCTCGTCTAAATATCATAATCCCCAGCGAATAATTGCAAACATAACAAAGTTTTAACCAAACATAACAAAAAATAACAAAATTTTATCCTAACATAACATAAAAATAAGTTCTTTGAGTAAAATATCACAGTAAAGCGTAATAATTTACTGATTTTAAAGCAGTAAATCAGTAAATCAGTAAATCAAACCACCCATCCCACCTGCCTGTGATCTATTGAACTATTGATTCAAGTCATATTTCAAGTATCATTTTGGACAAACATAACATAAAAATAAGTTCTTTATATACTAACCTACGAATATATGCTTAACCAACAAAGTTTTAGCACCAATAAAGCTAACAAATCATAACCGCGACTAGGAATATAATGTACAAATGCAAACCTAACATACCTAGCGTATGAATAATCAGCTAACATCCTGAAAAATTCCCTACTGATCAAGGTAAAGTAGCTAACAGGTCATACAATACTCGATATGTTCCCACTTTTCGAGCATATTAGCAACAGGTAAAGCCGTATTATCTAACAAAATCCCTTAACAAAGTGACCAATCTATCAAAGATGTCACCATCTTGAACTATGAATTGACACTATCTTCATCAAAGTGTCACTCGTTTCGAGTATAACATCATTTGACCTATGAATAAACGTAGACTTTAGCAAAATTCTAGGGCAAACCTAACATTACTCAACAAAAACTTAACCTAGGCTCACGTTTCTAACACACATCATCGTCAGTTAACACAGTATCTTACAAGCTCATCATTTCTGTACAGTCAATGTTATTTTCACATTGCCAAACAGTAATATTTAGCTTATAATACCTAACAGATAAAACAGTTTTTCATTATTAAGAGTATCTAAAGCAACACATTACCTTCCAAGAGAAAACCCAGGGGGATGCGCCCCTTGAAAGGGTATGAATCCTGCGAGGGGGATCTTTATATTCTTAGTTCAGGTTATGTTATGTTAGCTTTATTAATGTAAAAACGTTGTTACGTTAGCTATTAGATCGTTCGTTTAGAGTATAACTTATATTTGTGTTATGTTTGGATAAAACTTTGTTATGTTTACAGTTTTTCGTTGGTCTGTATGATAATTGGACAAGATTATGATAAATCCTTGTTAAATATTACTGCGTCAATGTAAAATTAACGTTAATATGTTAGAGATATGTTTGGAAAAAGTATGAATAGGTTACGATTTGTATGCAATGTTAGTTACTTTACAGGTGTTAAGTGTGGAACTTTGTTAATGTTAACCCTTTATTCGTGCTTAAGTTGTGTTAGTTTGTCGTTGTACATTATTTTCTTAGTTCATATGATGCTAACACCCAGTAACTGACAATATGAAAACCTTGTTATGTTAACATATATTCGATGGTTAGTATATAAAGAACTCATTTTGTGCTATGTTTATCCGAAATGATACTCTAAATGCTACGTAAATCAGTTGTTGATGTAAAATTAACAATGATATGTTAGAGATATGTCTGAAAAAGTGTGAATAGGTTACGTTTTGTATGCTGTGCTAGGTACTTTACTGCTGTTAAGTATGGAACTTTGTTAATGTTAGTTGTTTATTCTATCGTTTTTGTCATTGTACAATATATTCTTAGTTCTGGTATCTTATGTTAGCTTTATTATGTGGCTTTAATGTTACGTTAGCCATCGTCGATATGGACAAAATTCTACTAAAGAACAGCTGCTACTATGTTGTTATTGTTTTAATCTAACAGAATATACCCCTCTTGAACTGATATGGTTCGTTCGTGCGTTGTATTCTTGTTTACTTTCTTCTGATTGGTTGAAAGAAAGAATCTCATTACATTTAAGGGCTGTTTATACACTATTTTCTTCAGTAGGATAGTTTTTCGCAGTGTTGATACGATGACATCTCCCCGCATCTCTACGCTTGTTGTTGATATCTTCACGAGGAGTTTCGTTATTCCCAACGATGTGTCATTTATATTTAATCGTAAACCGAATGGCGACTGCTACATTGCTTGTATTCATGCCAGAGGGTCAAATATAATAAGTATTGCATCACTTTATGCAAATAGTTAAAGCATAAAATCATTTTTCATGTTTAGAGTTGGTATTTTCTGAAAGGAGGCGGAGTCTAAAAAGAGATAAGCCTAAAAACTTTACTTTATTCGTCTTTACTCGTTAGGTATTATGAGGGTACAAGGTTATGATACATTTTTGATAAATGTTACTGTGTCAATGTAAGATTAGCGTTAATATGTTAGAGATATGGCAATATAAATAGTTACGTTTTGTATGTAAAAAGCTAATTGCTACCGGTGTGTTGAACAATTGCCTGTTGGCGAGTTTATTTGGTATTGTGAGGCCCGTGTTGGAGTTTATCGTTGTACGTATTTCTGGTTCACTGTGCTATGTTGCATTAATAATGGCTGTGATGTTAACTGCGCGTTGATCAGTATGATGCTCGGTTAGGCCCATGACATAAATTTTGCTAAATATGGTGTATTGAGTGGCAGATTGGCGTTGGCCCATGTTGAAGTATGGCGAAAAAAGCGGAGTCAGGTCCCGTTTGCATGCCATGTTAGTTACTACTGGTATTGTATTGGAGCACTGATAACGGTTTATTCATTATTGCAAGGCTGTACCGATGGGTTTGTCTCTTTGTATATTACAGTTCATGTTACGCTTATGTTCGGGCACGGTAATGGGGAAACTATTATGGCAAGTATGTTTTGTTGATCAGCTATGATGGTAACACCATTGTTGTGACAAATTTTAGTTAAATATTACCATGTTATGCAAATTATCGTTATATTGAAGATATGGTGACGTAAATAGGTGTCCCACATGCTTATAAATACTGAGCGTTAATAGTCTTTGAGTGCTGATTTATCTGTAAATCAATGCCAATTCTGCCCAACAATATTCTTAGTTCAGTTATTTCTTACTTTGTATCTGTTTGTTGCATTAGTATATTGGTGCTGTATGTTACACGATTATGTGAGGCCTGACCTCTACCATGTTGTAAGAATTAGCATTGTTATGTTGAACGTAAGCAAGTGTGAAGCAAGGCCCACGTTTTTAATGGTATGTTGAATTGCTGTGTTGGAAACTATTGGCGATTAACCATTATTCACTGTCTAAATGAGCTAAACTACTCGTTGATAGTGTAGATGATGCTAAGTAAGCTTTTTGTGGCTGTTACGTCAGCATATGTTCTGTGTTATGTCAGGCGCTGGTGCTCTTTGACAGTTTTATAGTGATACTCATGTGACAGTATAGATCAATAGTCACAAAATGATCAGAAGGAAGTTGATTCACTGTGGATATTGTTTATTTGGTGATACTGCCGAGTCCTATTAAAATAGAGCAAATATCTTGATAATCGCCAAAAATTTTATTTATTTATTTATTTATTTAATTTTATTAATCTTTTCTGTCGGGCTACACATCACAAGATGTATACCAAGTTTCGTTGTTCTATGTCAATATTTCAGTTTTGTGGGGCTGGTGACCCCCCTTTGGGGTGTGTGCGGCTATTTAACCTGTACGACATGAAATTTTGCTGTGAAAGTATACCAGGATTTCATCCTTCTAGATCAATATTTTAGCTCTCCATTCTGTTAGAAGTTCCGGCTTGCCTGGTGTTCTTTAGATGTGAGTACCATATGGTGGGTGTATACCAGTTTCAAATGGTGCAGTCAATATTTCGTTTGGAGGCAATCCATTTGATCGATCGTCAGGCTGCCCCATGCCATCAGATACAACCTAAAGGCTGGCCATATCAATATCGTTGTTCTAATCAATATTTCAGATGCTGGGATGGTACCGAATCTGAACGCCGTCGTACACCTGAGATATGCAGATTACGTCTCGAAAGGTTGACGTACCAGTTTCATTCAGGTCAGTCTTTCGTTTTGAAGTTGTCCCACAAGTATTGAAATCGATCTTCCCACCGCTGCTGACTGGCCTAAAGTTATATCAGGTTCGACTCTACAGAAAATATTTGTGTTTGGGGGTGGGATCCCCTTTGCAGAGGATAGGCATATATCGTTGCTATGACAATCTCGCTAATTCCCGACGCTGATGGCTGCTGCTGGAGTTACCAGCGTGTTGTCCCATTCTTTGTAACAAACTTTTGATGGCTTACTTTTGAAGTCTGGAAACCAACTCCTCAGATTCACATATCAGTCTTTCTTGAAACTCAATCTGATCTCTCGCAAATTTCGGCACATTCCCAGGCTGATTTTTCCAAAGGGGTAGAGAGAGACCGAGGAGTTACGAGACGCTGGCTTTAGCTATGTTTAAGTACCACCATCTAACACCCTCAAGGCACAACCCGATACAACTAACAGTAATAGATATATATGAAACTCGGAGACCGGATGCGGAAGAGCGTGGAAAATAATAACAAAAAAATGGCAACCAACAATAACCAATAAAAAATAATAATAACCAATAATAATAATAACAACAATAATAACCAATAATAACAATAATAACAATGACAATAATGTCAATAATGTGTCAATAACAAAGTACAAATGGTCAACGCATAACCGTTGTCTGTTCGGAGCCGGGAGCCAGTAGTCGAGCCGGAATAGTCAGTCAGGTCGCTGTCGGATCGAAGCACAGCACCTCGAGAAATTGTGATCACTCCGTGATCACAATTTCTTCGACATAATAATAATAATAATAATGTGTATCATCATTGTGTATACACACGCGCTGTAATAAAAAATAGCCTACAAACAACACAGACAAACCTTCAGGTTTGAAGTATCTATTTCGATTGACGGTTTTCAGTCTGTCGTCTACTGTTCCCTAACTATCTACTAATCATTACTGCATCAAAAAAAGAAGTGAACACCCTGTATTACTACTTATATATATATATATATGTATATATATATATATATATTATATATATATATATATATATATATATATATATATATATAT
>JABUQX010132580.1:0-12323 GCA_015478945.1 Trachelipus rathkii | reverse complement strand
TTCTATCGATTTGATTTCAAATAAAACGTTTATGAGCGTTATTTTGAATCTAATTAAAATGATGGAATCTAATTAAAAGGATGGAATACATTTCGAATTAAGAGTACATATGTACTACAAAGGTCCCCTCCCCGGGAAAATCATTACTTAAGGATTGATTTTAATTCGAATAAGTCGCTTGATTTTCAGAGGAAGTAATAGCTCGAGTGTTAGGAAGAGGCATAGGAGGTCTGGGAAGTAAAGACAAACGTTGGACAGGAGTTGGGGAGCTGGGTCGAGATCTTATCTGAACCAGGTTATTTAAGGGAGCATCTTCAGGTGCTAGTTGGATACGTACATTAGATGTTGGGATGGCCTGATAGTTGGGATGCTTTCAGGTTTTTGAATGGGTCTTTGGGCATGCACATATTGCACAGAGATACTTTTTAGTCCAAACGAAATATTGCAATGGGCAGAAGCTATGAGAAAAAGATGTTGCCAGAAGTTCCTCCTCCCAATGTATGGAATGCAATTTTATCTGGGGAAAATACGGTGTAAAAGGGTGCATTGTTTGGATTTAATGATCAAGTCTTTGGTTCCATGGATTTCTTTTAGGGTTTGAAACTTAGGGAACAGAAAGGAAATGTTAGGTAAAGCAACGTGAGATAAGAAGTTGAACAGAACATGATCAGAATAAGAAATAAGGAAGAAAGGGTTATGTTCTTTTCAAGGTGAATAGGGTTCTTAAACTGAAACTTAGAAGAGATGAAAGCACATCCGTGAGGAATAGTAAAGACATAGTCATAGACATGCTGGATAGAATTGGGTTTCTCACATGCAATCGAAGCCCTAGTTTTTTCTGAAAAAGAGATAAGGGTGAAGTGTCCTAAAGCGACAGTATAAGGTTCTATAGACTTATATTCTGCAATAGGGCAATGTGAAAAGTCGTTAGTGAAATTCAAGATTAAAGATAGTAAACAAGACTGATCATCAATGGAAGCAAACACTTGGGATTGGGGGCAAACTGCTAGTTGGCCTAAATGTCTACAAAGATCATGGGCCGATTCTTTAAGGTAAGTGTATTTCCGATTACCGTAATTTACGAAGAAGTAACTATTTGGGTCGTTGTACATGACTCGAACTAGTGATTTATTTAAAGGAAGGTGGGTAGGAAAAGGTATTAGTTTGTAGGAGACAAATTTCTCTATTGAGATGAAAGGATTAAGTGATTGTTCATAGGCGGCTAGCGCAGATTGATAGTCAAGAATAGGTCCAGGAAAGTTTGACTATGTTTTTGGTTCTAGAGGAATACTGTGTGAAAGTTTAGTCTCTTTGTTCATTTCTAGTACAAAAGGCAATAGAGATGGGAGAAAAGTTATATGTGAGTTAGTTTATCTTGTTTTTTGCGGAGTTGGAGTGAGTTTATCACCAATTGGTGGATTTGATGTATGTTATGAACAGTTTGTTCAATTATAGATTTATTAACGCACCGTATATACCCATTCTGATTTATTAATAATTGTGCTTGCCACTTAAGGCTACTTTGAAAACTCTATTATAATTTTTGCTAAGCATGTTTTCTAAAATTATTAACCGTTACGAGTATTCGCTTTCAATTGTTCTTTTAATTCAGTAATCAATAAGTTTGAGGTAGAGGCATAATTACCTAAAATGTTGATCTTTTTTCGAAGTAGCTTTTACCGTTTATCGGTAGCAAGTGCCAAAAGAGAATGTTAGGGAGGGACGTCTCCTTCCAAATTCAAAAGCGGCTCGCTTCCTTTTTGATCTGGCAGAGATCCAAGGCAATTCATTACTCGTTCCAATTTGAAAGACGACTCTTTACTCGAATGGTCATAAGCTTGAATTCCCATTGGTGAGCCCTTTGATGTGTGTTGAAACATTTAGAAACATGATTTCGAACGATGGTAGAAATGATTCTTTGACGTTGGTTACCAATTTAGTCGTTTTGATGATAGTTTCTTTAATGTCTGAAGGACATTCTAAAGAGATAACTAGGTCGAGGTACCCTTCTATGAAGTTGACTTCTCCTGTGCGATATAGAACTAAACCAGGTAGAATCTTTGTTTCTTCTTTTTCATTTATGAGGTTGCTTTGGCATGTTGATACGATGAGGAGTAGCAACAAAGCTGGTATTCCGAAATTCATTTCTGAAATATTTATACTTTATACTTTTCTTGGTTTTGATAATTTTTAAAGGTCGCCTATGTTTAATTAATATTTTAAAATTAATTGGTTAGTTAAAGCATTCGCGTTTTATTAACTAAACTAACTGTATTCTTAACTATAATCGTGTTAGTAGAATAAAAATCTAAATGTAAGAGTTCTTTAAACTTAATTTTATATACTATAGTACTAGTTATTTTACTTACTACTTTCTAATTTAGTTTTTTATTAGTTGCTTTAATTACTAATTTAGTTTTTATATTACTTACTTACTTACTTTACTTATTTTTGTTTTTCTTAATAGAAAAGTTTTTTGGATTTTCTATTTTTATTTTATTTTTTTTTGTATCTTAAAAAATTGCTGTCCCCCCCCTTGTTCTGAGATGAAACATATTTTTAAAAGGTTTTTTTATAATTAAAAAAATACGTAAAAAACTAGTGTTGGAATTAATCTATACTCTAAGATCTTATCAAAGTTATATCTAATCTAGAATTAGATTCTTATGAATATGTATTACCCGGACTAATTTCCTTAAATTACGCTAATCCAGGCTAGTTTTCTTAAATTTATTACGATCGTATACTAATCCAGGCTAATATTTTCCTAATCCACTAAGAGTTTCTTAACTAAAAACAAATTTAGTACAGACGCGAAGCGAAATGTACTTTCATCATATTCTTAAAATTAAGGTATCCTTCTTAGACTAACAGAATAAGAAGAATTCATTCTACAAACTAAAAGAATTTTCTCTTAAATCTAGGAATATACAAAGTATACACAAAATTGGGATGGAAACTAGTAACCAGGAGGCAATTTACCAAGTTTGCCTCCACGGACTGTTGTGTTCAAATCCAATTTGACAGGTGGAGGCTGGACAGGAGTTCTTCGCTTGTAGTCTCCTGTTGTCACTGCCTCGGGCTGTTGCTGAAAATGCTGGTTCTTCCATCCTGTTGACTTCTTTGTAACCAGCGGTAGATGAATCCGGACCAAGTAAACAAAAGTGGTCTGTAAGAACTCTCCACCGGACAATTCCATACGGGTGTGCCATCGTATAACAGTGTAAGAGGGAAAACGGCCATCTTTCACTGGGGAAGTTGGAGATTTCGAGGGGCTCCACCATAGGCTCCATACACCTCACCTTCGTGTCGGGGCTCTGCTGAACAGGTCTAGGGAAATCTCTTGCGAATAGGGGATATAAGCATGGGTCTAAAACTCTTTTTCTCCGAACCGCGCGGTGAAAGGAAGTCAAATCGAGTGGAACACTTAAATTCATTGTCTGGACGCTCTTCCGACGACTACATCGCTGTATCTTCTTCTTCACAACCACGCTAAATCTTCTTTCTTCTTACAGTTTACTTCTCTTATTCTGGTTCCACTTTGGGGTCGGTTGTTGCACTGGGAGTTGGAGGCCCAAGAATTTCGTACTCGACCGGCTGAGGTGGGGGAATAGGGTAAGAGTTGTAGTATCCCTGCTGAGATTGTGGGGAATGGGGGGTTGGAAAGTAGCTGTGCGGGACTGAATTATGTTGGCGTTGTGGAATTTTGGAAAGAATATTGGGAAGACACTGGATCTGTGGAGGAGAAGGTTCTTCCACTTCATCTACTTCTTCTATTTCTTCGTCTTCTTCTACTTCTTCGTCCTCTTCCTCCTCTTCTCCTCTTTCTTCTTCTCTCTTGGAAAGGACTCCTGGGTCTCTTCTCTGTTGTCTTTCCTCAATTCTTTCCCTTTTTTGTTTTTTGGAGCTCAACATTTCTTCCACCGCGTGGGGATTCCAAACCTCATCGTTCATGAAGTCAAAATGTGACTCGGTGAACTTTTCTGCTGGGATCACCTTGGCGTTATCCACATGGACTGGGAAGGTTCGGCCTGATTCTAAACAATACACCATCAGTTTATTTGGTCCTCTCAAACATTGGACAATATATGGCCCGTCAAACTTGGCACATAACTTCGAACTTTGTTCAGGCTTTTTTACTGCTCTAACGAACACGTAATCACCTATTTTGAATTCTCTTTGCTTGGCCCTTTTATGTTGTTGCTCCAAAGTTTTTGTGGTTTCCGCTTCCAACTTCTCTCTTGCCAAATCTCTTATATAATCGATCCTCTCTACTATCGTATCTACTTCGTCCGAAATGAATCTCATCTTCTCGGACTTATTCACAAAGGGTGACACATAGTCAGGCATCTCGTAAGGGAGCCTTTTTATGTAGCCATGTAAAAGGAAATGGGGAGAAGACCCTATAGATCGATTATACGCGGAATTGATAGCGATTTGGGCAAAGCTCAGGTATTTATCCCAGTCTCTGTGATTTGCATTCACGTAATGTCGCAAGAAAGATTCAATATCAGCATTTATTCTTTCTACAACACCATTTTGGGATGCTTTGTAAGGCAAAATTTCTATCTTCTTTATCCTCCACGCCTTACATAAGTCCCTTAAAACACCTGGCCTCGTAAATTCCAAGCATTATCAGCAGACAAGAGTTGAGGAGCACTATGTCACAATAGACCCTCTCTTGCAAGCTCTGGCACATTCCTTCACTCGTTCTCGTTTTGCAAGGCACTAGCTCGACATATCGCGTTAGAACGTCGCGAAATACCAAGATGTATTTGGCTCCTGATCCTGTACAAGAAGGTAATTTTCCAATACTGTCAACATGAACGCGTGAGAAAGGGGTGTACGGCAGAGGCCATCGATGGATCTCTGCTACCGGGGGTCTAGGACCCTTAGTTCTAGCGCAAGACACACATTGACTACAGTATTCTTTAACTAACTTTTGAATCCCAGGAAAATAGTAATGTTTCTCTACTCTTTTATCATTTCTTTTGCTTGATCCTCCATGGCCCGCTAGACTAGTGAACGTGAGCACTGGTTCTATCACACTGTAAATCATACTATCTGAACATTGTACACGATAGGGTTTGTTTCCACAAACCGTAATGTTTAAAATGCCTTTATTAGATGTGAGGGGGTACTGGGATTTCTCTTCGGCCCCATTACCAAAATTTTCCTACACGGGACATTTTGTTGTTCTTTGAACGAAATTTTCCCGACTTAACGCGAAATCTATTCGCGGGAACTTTTCTGTTGTTTCTGCTCCCTCGGCTCTCGCTATTTCTTTGACCAGGAACACATTAGATGCGGATGCCTACTCAGATAGTCGGGGGCAACATTATTCTTTCCTCTTTTATATACTATGGTGGGTGAGAAACTGTTTACTAAGAGGTTCCATCGAGCTAAACGGCCGGTCTGCTGCTTATTTCTAAAAATAAAGCAGAGAGGTTGGTTGTCAGTGATGATAGTGACCTTGTAGCCGAAGATGGTGTTCTTAAACTTTTGCAAGCAGAACACCACGGCTAAACATTCCTTTTCGATCGTATCATAATTCAACTCACTGCCCCTGAGTACCCGGGACACGAAAGAGAGTGGTTTCTCTTTTCCCTCTTCTGTCAGTTGTACACACTCCTCCGATATTTACGAAATTAGCTAGCAATCATGTATTTTCAGAAGAAATTCCTTGCTGAATCAGGGGAAACGTTAGTTGTGGCCTGCACCAACTAGTTTCTCTTTCAAAGTCGATAAAGCTTTTGTTTTCCGTCAGATAAAGAGCATCTTTCTTATCAAACGACAAAGTGTGCTACCGGCGGCAACCTTTATGAGGGAAAGCGAAAATAAGCTGAAGAACCCAAGCAAACTCTGTGTCTCCTTCACATTTGTAGGAGGGATGAAACTCTTCATTGTTTCTACCTTGGCCGGATCTGGACTAATTCCATCTCTTCCTATCTTGAATCCCAGGTACAAAACGGCTGATTGTAGGAAACTACATTTTGATAATTTTATTCTCAGCTTATTTTCTCTGAAAGCAGCGAGCACTTTTCTCAAATTTTCAAAGTGTTCCGCCACGTCCCTGCCCAGGATCAATACGTCGTCTAGATAGACTTGTGCTACAGGTCCTAGAAGGTGGTTTAAGGCCATGGTCATTGTACGAGCATAGACACTTGGGGCGTTTTTGTGGCCGAACATCAAACGAGTGGGACACCAAAGACCTTTCCTTGTCCTAAACGCCATCAGCTTTTGCGTCTCTTCTTCTATCTCTAAGGCGTTGTATGCATCGAGTAAATCTACGGAGGTAAACACCGTATTACCCCCTAGGGATGTAAAAATCTCGTCAATTGAAGGCAGAGGAAATACGTCCTGAACGCTATGGGAGTTTAGGTACCTGTAATCCAGACACACCCTAGGCTTTGAGCTATTCTTTTTAGCCACTACCAGTAACGGGGAAGAATGGGGGCTGTACCCTGCTTTGATGTAACCCTTCTTCAGCGCAGAATCGGTGAAATCATCGATGTCTTGCAAGTACCGGTGCGGTAATCTGTATTGTTTACGAAAAATGACTTTCGGGGCATCGGGTAACAGCTCAATCTTAAATTTCTGAAGCGGACAGACTGGGACAGCATCATCATCCAGTGCTAATACATCGTGGTAGTCCATGAGGAGCTCTAGTAGTTCCTCCATGCACTCCGGGTTTTCGAGGAGACAGTTTTCTGCATCTTCTTTTGACATTTTCTCTTCTATTATCTCTTTGTATACTCGCCTTAACTCTGTCTTCGTAAGACCTTTTGAGCAGGTGGTTACATTTGCAGAAACTGTTCTCTGGTGTCCTTTTCCGTCTGTGCCTCTCTTGATTGGTTCGCTAATAATCGGATACCCTTTTCCTAGATTCACACCTTTATTCAGATAAAAGGATTTGTCGCTCAAATTTATATAACTGAGGATAACTGTATTATCCCTCACTGGACTAATGGTATTTGCAACGTATAAAGGTTCTTTCGTGAAAGCTGGTGTCATTATACACATTCGCTCCAGTTCGAAATCCTCTTGGGTTTCCGGTCGGAGTTTTAGATATCCGCAAGATTGACTAGGCAAAACAGTCTTTTCGATTACCTTCAAATTTATCTTAAACTCTTCATCCATCATCAAATAACCATCTCCTCCATGGTCATTGCTCTCCAAAATTTCCAATTCTTCGGATTTACCCAAATTTTCTTCCAAATCTGAGGGAGTGTGCTTGAGTTTTGGTCTTGCCCCTCGGGAATCAGCGCTGTGTCGAGTTGAGGGGGGAGTGATCAATTCCCGTCCTGTCCTCCTTTTCACTTTGGCTGGCTCCGCTTGAGCTCCTCCGTTCAAGACAATTTCCCTATCTCTTTTCCCGTGTCTAGGCACTTGCTGCCTAGGCGAATTTCGCGCTAACGAGGCTGTCTTTCCCCCTTGGGAAACAGACAGATCGACCTTCCGATAGGAACGAGGTTCAACCGCGGCGTGTGCGTTATTAGTATTAACTGACCAGGCGGCCTCTCTATGCGAAAGATGCTTATCCGCGTTGCGTGTGTTTTTAACTGGCAAGGCGGCCTCCCTACGAAAAAGATGCTTATCCGCAGCACATGCGGGTGGTTTAGCGAAAATTTGGTTCGAATCCTTGGTTCTCCCCCCTCTAGGCCCTCGGGCCTGGGGTAACTTCTCCTCCTTTTCCTTGAGGCCTCTTATTCTCTTAAGATTCCCATCAGAAAATTCTCTAACCAAATAAATTCCGAGTGGATCGGCAAAGATCGGAATGTCTATCTCTCTATCCTCCTTGATAGACATTTGTGCTGAAAAGAAGTTCAAAGTTATGGGAAGGTTAGACAGAACGTTGCTACCCAAAAGAATATCCCAACTATTCTCTCCATCTATATCACTCACTTGGAAAGTGGTGAGGTAGTGTTTCTTATGCAGGCGAAGGTATAGCTGTATTTCTCCCTTTAATTTCGTTGGCTTACTGTTCACCCCCTGTACTACTAAATCGGTTTTTCGGAGGGCTACTTTAAAGTTTCCCTCTTTCTCCAATTGCTTGAGCCGTCGGGCGGTGACAATACTAACGCTGCTCCCAGTATCAACCAAAACTTTGGTCTTCGCCTCCTTACTACTCAAAGATGGAGCAAGGTAAACATTCGTGTAAAAGTGTCGTCCCAGCCTAAAAGGTTGCTGTACGACTTCTTTTCTTTTCTCCCTAACTTCCCATCTCTTCGCTCTATCTTCAAACTTTCTTTTCACACGTCTCTTCTCTTTGCCCGATTCTAAAAATTTTCTTTCTCTATCCTATCCTGAGGATGAGAAAGTTCCTCTTCATACATCTCATCTCCATACTCCACTTCTTCATTCACCTCAAAATCTCTCGGCTGGTTCTCAGCCACATATACTCTCGCGTTGGTCTTTACCTTCCCATCAGGAGGCTTGTACCCTTCCTTTTTCTTGGGAAAGGTCCTAGGCCCTCGCCTGTCTGGGTTGTAAGACCCTGGCTTATTAGCCTTTATCCCTTTGTCCATATCAATTTTGCTATTGTATGGAGTGAACATTAGCAAGGTTTCTGGGGTTGGTCTCCAGGGCGGTGCTCCTCTACACTTAAGTTGCGACCCCCTTCGATGGTATGCCATGCATTCTCGGCAATACGGCAATTCCCAGCGGCATGCTTGGGACGAGTGTCCCACCGTCTCACAAAAGAAGCACACCGGATGTTCTCTTAACTCCTGGGCGGACATCTTCTTTAAGAAACCCTTAAAACTCGGTGTAACATACCCCGTCTTCACGTTTTCTCTTTTCTTTTGAAAAGTGTTACTCAATTTTACCTCATCTCTCCTCCTTTGAGGAGGGTAGTTGGGTCTCACCTCCTCCCCTCCCTTCTCTTCATACCTTGGCTTATTTGGTTCCCTGTATGAGTTATTAACTCCCACCCTCTGTCTCCCACCCGATTCTCCTTTGGCCATGTACACCCTAGTGGTGCGAACCTCATTTGGTCTTCTGTTCTCATCTTTTAATAAGGCTCCATGGGAAATTTGAGATAACTTTTCTATTAATTCATTTAAACTCATCTCTGTATCGAATACCCTAAGGATCTTTTCACGTAATCTTTCTCCATCTCTTCTTTCATTCACGTTTTGAATGATCTTCCCAGTAACTAAGATGTTTATCTGCCTTGAATTGAACATTGCTTTATCATCCAAATCGTGGAGGCGGCTCTGATATTTATATAATCGTTCTTTCAATTCTAACACAAAATCAGTGAAGATGGAATCTTTCTCTCTTCTGTACTCTAAAAAGTCCAACCAGAGCTCGAAAATTGTTTTCTTCTCCTCCGGTTGTAGATAAGTTTTTAATTGGGCGAGGAAATCTTCTAATTTGGTGAATTTTGAAAAACTATTTTCTCTAAGAACGTATTTTCTAGCTTCGCTGTTCTGATCTGAGGATATCGCAGACTTGGCAAAAGTGATCTTTTGACTTTCAGTTAATGGGCCTAAAGCATCTAGCTTTTCATTCAAAGAAGTGACGAAGTCTGGGTACAAGATTCCCTTCCATGTTCTTGTTTTCAGATGTTTGCCAAATAATTTCAAATTCTCGGGAATAGTGGGAAAAGCGGTGTTAAACAAATTAGTTGGATAATAAGGGACTCCCATTGGTTGTGGAGGCATATAAGGGTAACCTTGCCATGCTCCAGGGTAAGGATAGAACTGGTTAGGCATGGTGTAATTGCCTGGTGGTAAGCCGGTGTAATAAGGAGGTGGGGGCATCGTCCCCATTGGTAAAAACCCATAATTTGAGGTGTTCAGTCCTGCTGGAGCACCTTCGTTGGTGTTTCCTCCCATAACTCCTCCTGTGAGGACGCTGGTTTGTTGTTGAGCGTTGTTAGGCCCGGCAGGCCGATCCTATGGCTTTGGTTTTTGGATCGGTGGGGGCCCGTCGGGTCCCCGTGGGGTGGTGTTTGGTGTTTCAGCACCCTCCCACTTGCTTCCATTGAGGTTATCAGCTTCGAATCCACCCCAATTCCTACGAACCTTCTTTTTAGTAGTAGTGTCAACAGTAGCAGGCTTTAGCTGTAGATTCAATGTGTTATCCACCGCAACCGCTTTTTGCATATATGGTGGAGTTTCAACCTTCTGGGTTGGCTTCCTCTCTCGGATGTCTTGGGGCGTCAGGCTGAAGAATGCGCTATATGGGTTCTGACTGGTGCTCGGCAACAGAGGATCTAAAGTAGAAGGGTTCCCTGTGGGAGGTTCCTGCCCCCCTTCTGTAGTGGGAGTATCGCCTGTGCCCCCCCCTAAATTTACTTGTCCTTGCCCATGACCTTCGTCAGTTTCATTTTTATTCAAATCGAGGTTCTCATCCTCGTCTCCTTCGTTTTCGTGGCCATTGTCCCCTTGCTCATCATGGTCGAGAGGCGTTTCATCTTCTTCATTTCCCCCTCCCTTGGCCCCTCCGTTGGCGTTCGGGTTCACCTTAGTGGCCCACGCCCATCGAACCAAATAAGAGAGTACGAGAAATAGCAAACACAAAACCCAGCCAATAAAAATGGTAAAATCCGCCATTTTGTTTTTTCGTAATCACTAAATAATGCAAAATATGACTGTAAGACACTTAACTATCTCTACTGTATGCGCGCTAAAGCAGTGTCAACTAGTGTTAGAACTATAAACGCTGTCTGCTGACCCTCCTGTTACTACTATATATATATATATATTTATATAGATTTTTACTAAATTGCGAAAAATAGTTGCAGGTGGCTTCCAATATTTAACCTATAATGTCAGAATGGTGAAAAACTCAACAAAAAAAAAATGTTGTTTGCAGATCTCGTATGCTCCTACTACTACTACTCAGACTATCTTTTTATTACTATGCGATGTTTATTTCACCTAATTGAGGTGTTTTAAACAGAAAATCTTCATAAAATTTTTTCGTTTTTCCCCAACTTAACTTATCCCCTATATATATATATATATATATATATATATATATATATATATATATATATATATATATATATATATATATATATATATATATATATATAGTCCTTAAATTTATCTTAATTTTAATTAGCTTTTGGGAATAGAGCTTGCTCAGGCTTTCCTGAGCAAAGGTGGGGATTAATAATCATGGGGGTACCCTCTATAGGGTAGATACGTGTAGATATATATATATATATATATATATATATATATATATATATATATATATATATATATATATATATATATATATATATATATATATATATATACACACGTATATATATAAGTTATTATCACTTAGTAGTAGGTTTCCCATAAAAAAAAAAATCAGCGTATGTCTGTGACACACAAATACAAGTAGATATATATATATATATATATATATATATATATATATATATATATATATATATATATATATATATATATATATATATATATATATATATATATAAAGGCAAGTTTGAAGTAATTTCAAAGAGAAAAGAAAGGAAGAAAATTCAGTTTCAAGAATTTCTCTATTTCAATGAGGCTCTAGAGTGGAGTTTTGGCGAAGTTTTGAACGAAATGTTTACATTGGCCGCATTCCAATGCTCCGGTTAGTCTGTCGGTCTAGTTCGATTTCTCTCGGTGACTCCGACTCCAATTTTTGTAAACAATTCTCGCTCAGAAAATTCCGACAAAAAACGACAATTTTGTGAGTCGATAGCTTCGCAATTCTCTCCTGATTTCCTCTCTTCTCTCGTCGCTGTTGCCAAGGCAAAGAAAAAGAATGAATAAAGGAGGAGATGAAGGAATATGAGATAAATAGTTATTATCACCCCTAGTTCCCCCAATTTCAAATTTCTCTTAACGCTAAATATCCTTATTTTACAAGTATTATGGCATTTGTTTACAAAATATTTGAAATTAGAAAAATGGACAGAGATTAATTATCATTAATTATTAGTTATTATTTTAATTGGTGTGGAATTATTATTCCAAACCAATCTTGATTATTTATATAGTGTGGTTGAATAACGATGCAAGGCCTTGATCATCTCTTTCAACCTTCACTATGCAAATAATAATAATAATAATAATAATAATAATAATAATAATAATTAAATCAAAAATTTTCCTTTTTCTTGGAAGAAAGTTTTTAATTTAATTGACAAAGGCCATAAAAGGAATAATGCGAATGATTGGTAGCCCAGGTGTCATTCACGTTATCCACAGATATGTAAATAATGGAAAAAATAGTAATAATAATAATAAAATAATAATAATAATAAAAAATCCAAAATTTTTTTTATTGGCTTAAAAGTATGGTTAATTAACCTTAATTATGTTTCT
>JABUQX010132579.1:37500-38576 GCA_015478945.1 Trachelipus rathkii | reverse complement strand
ATTAGAGAAATGAAGGACCATCTCGAAGAAAAACTGGTTATTTTATGTATGCCATATGAAGGAAGGATTTTTTAAGGGGGAGTCAAGTAGTACTGACCACCCTAAACTTTTTAGACGGAGTGAAAATAAAAAATTACTTTTTTTTTTTATACTTTATATTATTATTAAAATTTCCTCCTCTACATGAGGGGGCAAAATTTTAATTTTTTGTTTCGAAAATTTCCCCGGAAAAAAGGTTTTTTAGATTACAGGATATTTTTTTATAGAGGCGGTGTCAAAAAACTAAAAAAATTTCATTATTCCATCGTCCGGAAATTGCCAATTTAACTTTTCCAGGCACCTTTCCAGATTTTCATATTCAATTATAATCAATTAAAATATTTCCTTTTTCGCACACAACTAAGATCAGCCCCTCTCTCCTCAATCAATATTAAATGAACTCAGAGTCCGGAAGCCAGAGCCGGAGCTGGAAGCCCGAAACCGGTAGCCCAGAGAAAAAGCATGCTTTACTTCAAGGCCAAATTTTTTTTAAAGAATTTTTTTGCTAGCGTTTGAAAAATATTATCCTGCAACCAACAAAAAGATGGAGCCGAACAATTTTTTTTGAAAAATGAGGCCGGAGCTGGAGATAGAGCCAGAGCCGACCGGAGCCCGGAGCTGGGAGGCGTAGCCGGGCCGGAGCCCGGACGGAAACAAAAAGTTAACAATTTTTTTAAAGGATTTTTTGATTTTTTTTTAGGTTAAATACTTCTGCAACATCGGAAGCTGAAAACATCTGAAATCGGTAACGGAATTGGAAGGCGGAGCCGAAGCCGGAGCCGGGCGCCCAAAGTCGGAGTCAGAGCCGGAGCTAAGAACAAAATATTAATTGCAGGTGAAAAATAATTTCTATTCAAAGTAATGGAGCCTGAACACAATTTTTTGAAAAGGTGTCCCGGAGTCCCGGAACCTGTGCCGGAAAGCCGAGGCGGAAACCGTGAGCCGGAAGCCAAAGTAAATTTTTTTTAATTGTTTTTTGCAGGTGAAGATACTTCTGGCAAAGTCGAGCCTGAACTATTTCTTTAAAATCGGAGGAA
>JABUQX010132579.1:30000-32500 GCA_015478945.1 Trachelipus rathkii | reverse complement strand
AACTCTTCTCTGAAAAGGAAAAACGATAGTACCAGGATACAAAAGCTTTACACAGTCTAGCATGGGAAGTCGTTACTCAACCCACTTGGCTTGGAGAATTTAACTTCAAGATAAAAATAGTTTGAAAATGAAAATTGTTTATTCAAAGGTTTTATTTTAATTTTTTCTTGAAACGAAAAAGATTCCTATATCAGTATTTGATCTCGCAACCTTTCTAAAGCAGAGTCAGCGCTTCAAACCACCCGGATTTTACGAAGCAACCAAGATATGTTTCTCAGAAAGTTAATAATATTCTGTATAGCTATTATTATATTTCTCTTTTATTAAAAGATAAACCTGCGTTTTCTCTTCATGAATCAAGAATCAGAAAAAAATAAAAAGATAATTGAAAAAAGGGATGAAGAAATTAAAACAAATTCTGTGAAAGAAAACTTGACTGATTTCATCTTCATCTCTCAGCAATATTGAAAGAAGCTTAAGCACAGTCTCAGTTAAAAAATAAAGATTCAAATAAAGATGTAAAACTAAAAATTAATAAATATCGTTTTATCATTTGTAAAAAAAGTTATTTGTAAAACCAATATTGACACCTATTATATATAACAAATATTAAAAATAGAGACGCGAAAAACTTTATCTAATTTCCTAATTTAATTTAGAAAATAAAATTTTATCACTAGAATATATATATATATTTTCTAAAATATATATAAATCATTTTTAAACATCTTTTCCCGTTGCATTCATAGCGCAGTGGAAACGCGAAAGATTTTTTTTCCCCCTCAGGCAGTCCAATTTCGTCAAGAGGTCTAATCCCGGTGAAAATTAGCATAGTTATGCATAATTACTATGATGTAGCCTATGTGAAAAATCATTGTTAATATTACTTTTTGAAATAATTGGCAAAATTTTTATATTTTTATTCTAAAATTTTGATAAAAAAAAATCTCTTAAAAAAAAAAAAAAAAAAAACGAAAATGATGTAAGTCTTTAGGTTGGACCAATCGTTTTCATACTAAATATATATATATATATATATTATATATATAATATTATATATATATATATATATATATATAATATATATATATATAATGACATACTTTATATTCATTAAATGGAAAATTATTTAGAATACATATGTAAAGAAATAATAATATCAATTACCGTAGTAAAGGATAAAAGAAAAAATATATGACAAGTTAAAATTCCAAAGTACTTCGCAAGTACCAAGGGCACAAGTATTAAGTACAAAAATTCTCAAGTACAAGTACAAGTACACTTGTTTTAGGAACTGCAAAGTAGAAAAGTACAAGTACTTCAAAAAAATGTACTTTTTTAAGGTAAAAGTACAAGTACTTGTACTTGAACCCAAGCCTCGATATATATATATATATATATAATATATATAATATATAATATATATAATATATATATATATATATATAATTATTATATTTATAATATATATATATATAATATATATAATATAAGTGTAATTATATATAATATGGCTTATTTCCCAGCATCTTACCTTGTTAAAATGCTTTTGGAAATTTTAATCCGAATTAATAGAGGATAATACATTTTATCCCTTTCATAATAAAACCTTATTATTTTTTATAATTTATAAAAAAAAGATTCTTTTCGCATTTTTTTTTTTAAAATCCACATCGAATTTAAAAAAAAAATATATGCGGTTTTTTAAAACTTATTATAAATTTATTTTGACTGTTCGTTAGAGGGGCTTGTGTTGTATAGGACTAAGCCTCATAACTTCGTCTATTGCAACCTAGCGGCAAACGGTAGCTAGTCTTAGAACTCCGTAGAAAGAAACTTGACGATATTATTTTTTAAAAATAACAAAAGGAAACGGAATTCTGTTTTATTAAATTTCTCCAAGAATGCAATATAATAAAACATTAGTTATGTGAGATATGTCTGTAGATTGGTGCTGTACGGGGGGAAAATGTATAAAAAAAAAAATAAAATTAAAAAAAAAAAAAAAAAAAAAAAAAAAGTAATAAATAAATAAAAATATAAAAAAAATCATATTCTCAAGAACTACACAATAGCTGACAGGGAAAAAGGAATACCATTTTTAGAATCCTGAGAATTTTTTATTTTTTGAGGAGGTGTTGAATTAGGTGTAGCTTTAAAAAAATTTATTTGTAATAATGTATAGTTGAATGAGTAGAAGGCCTATTTAGAGAATTTTTTTACTACGTTACTCGTTAAAAATAAATAGACTTTGTTAGTAAATTTTTGTTTTGTTTTTTAACTAAAGAATACCCCAAGGGTATACCGCACCGATGGCAGGAGTCGGGTCTCTCGGCCTTCCGGGGGAACTAAAAGGGGTTGGACTATTTCCCCCCTCCGGGAGGGTCTCTGGAACCCCCGCTCTTTCGTATTTGGGTGTCGCAGTGGCGTTCCTTCTGCACCCTCCCCTACGGGGTTATGAAAAACGTCCCCACCCTGTGTTCCCCGTCGGCTCTCGAGC
>JABUQX010132579.1:0-22500 GCA_015478945.1 Trachelipus rathkii | reverse complement strand
GGAATATCGCAAGGAAGACGTTTTGGACTTACATAATCAAAAGCAGATCTGCCCAAAAGAAATGTATTTTTTTGGAAAATCTCTATTGATTTGGCAGAGACAACATGACGTTAAATAATTTAATTAGCTATTGGCTTGGGTCTTCTAACCCGACATTTGCATCACCATCTCCTGTTAGGTAAACAGCGATCCTAATTCTACATACTTTGTTAAAACTTATTCTCATTAAATATATCACAATATAATTATATTTTCCTCTCAGAATTGCTTATACAATGTAGGTTAGAGGTCCGTGAAAATAGTATCTATAAGCACTCTCGTGAATAAAAGGGGTGAAATGTAAGGGATATTGAGAATATTTATATATAATAGGTTTGTGGCTTTAATATTACCTTTAACTTATTATATAAAATATATATATTAATATTTATATATATATATTATATATATATATATATTATATATATATTATTATATATATATATATTATATATATATATTATATTTATATAATATATTATTATAATATATATAATATATATATTATATATATATATATATAATAATATTATATATATATATTATATATTATACTATAATATTAATATATTATTTATATATATATACATTAATTATAATATTATATATTATATATATATTATATAATATATATATTATTATATATTATATATATAATTATATATATTATTAATATATATTATATATTATATATTAATATTATATAATATATATATATATAATATAATATTATAATATATAATTATATATATATATATTATAATATATTATATATTATATATATATATATATATACTTATAATAATATATATTATTAATATATATATATATTAATATTAATATTATATATATATATATCTATTTATATATATATATATATTATATATATATATATATAATATAATATTAATATATATATATATAAGTATATATATATATTATATATGAACTGTAATGGCATATATATATAGTATATACTATATATATATATGAGTGATAGTGAAATTAATGTGGTGTATTTAGATGGTATAGAAGAAAATAGATATTATTATTATGTAGGTTATATTGAAGTATATAATATAGGTTATAGTGTGATAGTAAAGTAAATAATATAGTTATGTGTTTTGACATGATACTCCACGCACTCACTGGACGCAAATGCTCGATTTTCAAAAGGGGACATAGATGGATTTACTGCGGTGAGTTGATCAATAATGGAGGAGAGATTGTGATTGACTGGATGAGATGTGGCGCTCTCGAAATAGAGTTATAGAAACTAGAAATAATGATTTAAAGATAAGAAAGTACCATAAAGAAAACAACCATTATAAAGGTATATAATGGGAAAAAGTTAACATGAACCCAGCACGTAGTCTTCGATATGACCGTAACGGACAATTCCCTCAGGTGGAGTGGCGCCAGACGCGGGGATTTAAATAGGAGGCAAGATTGCAAGTATGCGGGGGAAAATAAGAAAGGGGAAGAGGTGTATCCAACAAATAACAGACAGTGTGGCTGGAAAGAAGGAGGTATCCGCACATACTGAGTAGAGTGAGTTTGAAAGGTGTCTTCCAATAATTCACAGCAATTGTATTGAATTGAAAGTAGTCTCGAGGTGTGAAGAAGTTATAGTTAGAGGATTCAGCCCTCTGTGAGCAGCTGGTGAACTTAACGTGGGGTCTGAGCTCTCGTAACAGCTCTTTAGTGGTGGGAATAAGATAGTATGCGGAGAGGCAATAGATATATAGGATACGACGAGGCACCTCTCCGTATTGTGCACCTATAAGAGAAGAGATTAGGGCAACCGATCGTCGCGCTCGATCAGAACGCATGATAAGAAGAGGGTGCCAAAGTGGTGCAGACGAAAGTATGGTGGGCGTGAGAGTTGTCTAAAGATATATTAAATCCTATGGATGAATGTAATAGGGACTTAATAGTCTATTGTGTAGTGCGCTATTTGTGTTCTACATGAGAGTATGTTGTTACCCTGTGTTTGATAGGTATAGTAGTGGTGAATATGGTCTTAATAAGAGTGTTGTATATCTTAAATAAGTACAATATTGTTTTATTTGAATGACAATCTTAGGTAGTAGCTTATTGTTAGGTTTGATGAAAGAATTTGATAAAAATTAGAGCGATATATAAATGAACGTTTTAGAGAGTTAGTATATGTGGTGTAGTGTGATAAAATAAAGGGTAAAGAAGAGATATATATTATAATGGTGATAAAGTCATGTTGATTATAGTATATTATATGTGATGATAGTCGGACTTGGTTAAGCTGATGATATATGTAGTGAGTATGTTGATACTCTGACGAGCGATCTTACTATATGTCTGGAAATCCTAAAAGGATAAAGTGGTTGGGAGTCAGTGATAAAGATATTCCTGGATCTGAGAGAGAAATTTGAATTTTGCATAGAGTATCGAAGAAGAAATAAGTATCAGAAGTAGCTAGGATCAGGAATTGTGACTAGTATATTATATATATATGAGTTTGTGAGGGAATTGAGTTATATGTGGTGCACACTCCTGGCCTAACCCACTATATGACGAAATTCCTATATATATGTGATATAACTATAATAACCCAACCATTGATATGCTATATGCCATTGGTGAGTGGACCATACGTTCTCGCAGGTTCTTTGTGGAATGCTCTTAGTAGTGTATTTATTGCTTGGACTGCGACGAGTTCTCTCGCTAATAGGTATAGAGTGGCGTGATATATAGGCTGTGAGCTTTACTTTTCGTCTTGTACATATTTATATCTTACTACTTTTTACTGTGTTCCTCGCTGTTGCATTGATCACTGTCATAATGAGTTACTCCGTCTATTGGAGAGCAATTTGATAGTGGTAATAGATATATATATAATTTTATAATTATATATAAATATATTATATATATTTATATATAAAGAAAGAGATATATAAATTATAATTATATATTAACTATTATTATAATATATATATATATATATATATATATATATATATAATATATATTTAATATATATATATATTATATATATATACAGTTATAAATATAGAATTAATAGCATTATAGAACATAAATTTAGAAATATATGTATATATTTAATTATATTTTTTAACTAATAAATATATAACTATATATTAATATATATATATATATATATATATACTTATTATGATTATAAATAATTAATATACATATAGAATTGTATTAAGTTTATATATATATATATATATTAATATTATATATATAATATATATATATATATATATATATATAATAATATATATATATAATGTTAGTTCTATTATATATTATATTATTTAATATAATATATATATATATATATTAATATATATATATTGATATATATATATATTAATATTATATATATAATTAATATAATATATATATTTAATTATATAATATATAATTATTAATATATATATATAAATTTATATTATAAATATATATTATATTAGATCGTATTATATATATATATATATACATTTATATAATATTTAATTATAATATATTAATATACACATATATATTAAATATTTATATATATAATTACTAAATTTATATAGAGATTATCAATAATATATATAGTATAATATATATATAAATAACTATATTATAATTATTATATTAAATTCTTATATATACATAATTATATATATTAATAATATATATTTATTAAATATATATATTATATATAACTATATATAACTATATAATAATATATAACCTTAATATCATATATATAAATATTAATTTCAATTTTCTTATTTTTATAATTGCTATATATTTATGTAATCAGTGGCGACTATCCTCAGATAACTTTTTACTACTTTCGATGCTCTCTCTCTCTATACCTACGTCTCCTACATCATCTCTCTCTCTCTCTCTCTCTCTCTCTATATATAATATATATATATATATATATATATATAGATATATATTAATATTAATGATAATATATATGAATATATATATTATATATATTATTATTATATATAATTATATATATAATTAATTATTGATATAATATAATATATATATATATATATATTATAATATATATACTATATATATATATAAATACATATAATTATTTAAATCTATATATATATATAATATATATAATTATATTATAATATTAATATAATAATAATATTATATATTTACTTATACATATATTAATATACAAATTAAATATATATATATATACTTTATATTATATATAACTAACTAATTTATTATATATATAAATATTATATTAATATATATAAATATATTTATTAAAATATAATATATATGTATATATATAAGTATCTAACTTATAATTATAAATATAGGCTCATCAAAAACATATATATATAATTTTATATTATAATCCTATATATATATATTTATATATATTATATATATATATATATAATATATATATATATATATATATATTATATATTATATATATATACCTATAGATATATACTGAGTTCTACCTTTGCTTAAGATCTGATTTACTACTTTTATTTTTATAAATTATTGTCGTAAGTTTAGCTCCATCGATTGAACTAATTATTAATATATTATACTCAACTTTCTATCACTACTTAAAATTATTTTACACAAGAAACGTCTCTACCTCGCCATTCGATACATAATAAGGATCCATTGATACTTAGTCCGCCATTATTTTAATTGGTGACTTATAAAGCGTTATTTAATTAGTACTGGTTCTCATCATCTACTATATATTTTTCGTTATTAATTTTAATGCATTAATTACGTTATTAATATTATTGCTCATATGTAATAATTTCCTTTATATTGATCACAATAACTTATACCATCAAATATATAAAATGAACAGAATAGAGATATTTTATATCGTAACTCCTCATATATTATTTGCGCGCGCGCGTCATAAATAGATCTGTTATTCAATAATAATGTTTAACTCGTTGAACTGGCACGTAAATATATGCATAATAATAACTATATTAAATGATAATATGCAACGAGTTAGTATCAGTGAAGTCGCCTTCCACTTAAATAATTAGTTTATAAAATATATATATTAGTTATATTATAATATATATATATAATATATATATATATATATATACTATATATAATATATATTATATATATATTAATATATATATTAATATTAATTTTATATATATTTAATATATATTAATATATAATAATATACTATATATATATATTTATATAATATTAATAATATATATTTATATATATATAATATAATATATTAATATATATTATATACATATATTATAATATATTAATTATATTATAAATATATATATATATATATATATTAAGTGATAATATATATAATTAAATATATGCAATGTTATATATAAATTATATATATATATATATATAATTAATATTATTAATATATCTATATATATATAATATTATATTAATATATAATATATACATATATATATACATATATATATATATATAGTTATAATATAATATATATAATATAATATATTATTAAATATTATATATATATTAATATAAGTGTTATATATATATATATATATATATATTATATATATATAATTACTATATTATATATTAATATATATAAATATATATATATATATGTATATAATACTATTTTAATTAATATATATAATAATATTATTTAATATTATATATATATTATAACTATATTATAATATATATATAATATATATATCATCTCAATGATGATATAATTATTTAGAAACTACTAAATAATATAATTAATCTAATAATAATTATAATAATTAATTATAATTATTAATAATTAATAATATATAATAATAATAATAATAATATATATTTAATATATAATAAAAATTTGATTCTTGTAATAAATAATATGAATTCCTTACAAATAATAAAAATTAACTTAAATTTAATTACCAAAATTATACTATATATAATAATATTTATAACAAATATTTTTGTCTTGAGGTGATAAAAATGATTTGTCGGGAAACAGCTGAGAAAAGAAATTAATATACTACTGAACTATCACCTACGCTACCAAACCTTTGTTTTAAATTTAAGAGCCTTATCTGGCTCAAGTTAAAGTGACAAGTCATAATTACTCTAAGTACTTCATTAATAATTATATTAATATAATACAGGTCTCTATACTTCTACTACTTCTCTCATCTTTAATCTCTCTCTCTCTATCTATCTCTCTACTCTATCTCTCCTCTTTCTCTCGTCCTATTACTTACATCTCTCTATCTCTCTATTACTATCTAATCTCTATATCCATTATCTATCACACTCTCTATTTTCGATAAATAATAATCGTCATCAATCTTTATCTCTCTTCGTCTCTTGCAGCTATCTCCAAGCAAAAGCTCTCACTTCTCTTCTCTCTTCTCTCTCTCTCTTCTTATCTACTACTCTAACTTTACTCTCTCTATCTCTCTCTGCTCTTAAATTATACTTCTATTATCTTCTCATCTCTCTCTCTCTCTCTCTTACCTCTGTCTTCTCTCTCTTTCTCTCTCTCTCAAGACATCATGTTTAGCTTAACCTAACCTTCTTTGCATGCTATTTTTTCTTGCCACATCGAAACTAACAACACCTAACGTAAGCGTACTTTATCTTGTGTTGGCATGACTGAATCTGTCCTAAAATGTGTATGGCGTCATTTCTATGATGCCGTGTAATGTATACCGTTTTCGTTGGAGCTGTAACAACAACGTTTTAATTTTCTTTCATATATTTATGTCTCGTTTTCTTTTTATAAACGTTAACTTTTATATTTTATTATATTTTCTTTTAATTTGAAATATTTATATTTTTACATTTAATATTTACATCCCATTTTATTTCTGCAAGCGTACGCTATTATATTTAAAAGTTTTTTACTAAATCTGACACATTTATATTTTCAAATATTTAATAAATTATTTGTATTTCGTTTTCTTTTGTATGCGTTAACTTTAATGTTTTAATATATTTTCCTTAACTAATAAATTAAAATTCCGTTTTATATTATATAATTTATTTTCTTTTAAGCCATGACTTTAATTTTAAAAGCACGTTTTGTTTCTAATCACGGATTTAATATTCTCATTTTAACGATAACAGTAGTGATAGGCACCAACCGGTGGGCTTAGGAATAAGCCATTTGAGTCACACTCATTTACACGTACACGTGTGCACTGTTATATACGTTTATGTACACACATTTTTGTGTACACTTTTTTGTTGTTGTCATTGTTTGCTCTTAAGTTTGATTGTTATTGTTGTTGTGCGGGACACACAAACACACGCATATTAAGAGTTTAGGAATGACGTCATACCATTAAAGACGTATTATTTTAGTTTTTGCCATTGAGCATCTACGTACAAATACATACACACATACAAACACACACACACACACACACACACACATATATATATATATATATATATATATATATATATATATATATATATATATATATAGATAGATATATATATATATATATATATATATATATATATATATATATATATATATATATATATATATATATATATATATATATATATATATATATATATATATATATATATATATATATATATATATATATATATATATATATACTATATATATATATATATATATATATATATATAGACATGGTATAGATGGAACAGAGAAAGGGAAGTCTATGTGGAGAAATCCATGATAGATTTGATATTGACTAATAAAAAAGAGATGTTTAGAGATGTAAGGAGTGTACCATCCGTGTCTGGAGATGCAGACCACCGTATGGTGTTGGGTAAGATGATATTAAAGAAACCTACTTTGCATCCAAGAAAGATGAGAAGGAGAGTGCAAATAGAAAGGATTAAAGAGCCAGGATGCAGAGAGAATTATCAACGACAAATAAGAAATAACATGACAGCGGAGGAGGAGGGGCAAGGTGCTGAGGAGTGTTGGAACACCTTTAAAGAAGCGGTGTTAAAAAGCGCAGAAGAGGCGATGGGAAGAAAAATGGTAGGAGGAACAAAAAAGAAGAAAACACCATGGTGGACAGAACGTGTTAAAACTGCTGTAAGAGAGAAGATGAGATGTTTTAGGAGATGGATAAAAACGAGAGGTGAGCTGGAGAGAAGAGAATATGTAGAGGCTCGGCGAGAGTCTGATAGAGTGAAAAGGATAGAAAAGGAAACCACCTGGGAAAAGATTGGAAATGAGTTGGAAGAAGATGTGACAGGCATAAGAAAGCTGGTTTTTAATATAGCTAAGAATTATAGGAAAAGCTCGACACCAATGGCACGAGCTATAAAGGGCGAAAATGGAACTCTAATAGTAAATCAAAGGGAGATTGACGAACGATGGAGGAGATTCTTTGAAGATTTGTACAATGTGGAGGGCGTAGTGGAGGAGAGACTGCAAGAGTTTGATTTGTTGGAGGATGGAGGAGAGGAGGAGTGGTTGATCACGGAGGAGGAGATGATGGTGGCGCTGAGAAATATGAAGAACGGAAAGGCGGCTGGAGAAGATGGAATAGTTGCGGAGATGCTGAAAGAAATGGGAGATGAAGGGACAAGACGAATGTTAAATCTGATGAATAGGTGTTGGAGAGATGAAGTGGTACCTAGTGAATGGAGTAGGGCAACAATCTGCCCCATATATAAAAAAGGAGATAAAACAGAATGTGGTAACTACAGAGGGATTGCATTAATGTCGCACCCTGCGAAGATCTATGAGAGGATATTGGAGAGAAGACTGAGAGAGGTGGTGGAACACAAGCTAGAGGAGTGGCAGCATGGTTTTAGACCGGGGAGATCAACTATAGATCTGGTGTTCGCTTTGAAGATGATAAGTGAAAAGAACTGGGAATTTAATAGGAAAACATACGCAGCTTTCGTAGATCTAGAAAAGGCGTTTGATAGAGTGCCAAGGGAGCTGTTGTGGAGGGAACTGAGTAGAATAGAATATGAAATACCTGGGAAATTAATAAAAGCAATAAAGAGCACTTATGTAGATAGTAAGTGTAGAGTAAAGACTATGTCCGGAGAGGGAGAATGGTTTAACGTCACGACGGGGGTGAAGCAAGGGAGCGTGCTGTCCCCAATACTGTTCATTATATACATGGACAGTTGTGGGAGATCTGTGCGGAACAGAGTGGAGGATGAGATGTTTGGATACGCTGATGACTTGGTGTTGTTTGCGCAAAATCAGGAGAGACTGCAGAGTTTTCTGGAGGTGTGGGATGAGGAGTTGGAGGAAAGGGGTATGAGGATAAACCGAGGGAAGACGGAGGTGATGTTGATCGGAGGTGGTGGAGATGTCCTGGACGTAAGTTTGCGTGGAGAAAGGCTGAGACAAACGGACCAGTTTAATTATTTAGGGGTGCATTGTGGAGAGGAAAACGACACAATGTTGGAATTAAATAAGAGAATAGGGAAATTTAATGGGACAACAGCAATGATGTTCCCATTGTTGAAGGAAAAAGCAATTTCGAGACGAGTCAAGATGGTAATGTACACAAGTATACTAAGACCAATACTGATGTACGGACATGAAGCATGGGCTCTTAATACGAGAGCAAAGAGCAAGTTGGAGGCGTGCGAGATGCGCGTGTTGCGACTGATTAGAGGAGTGACAAGGAGAGATAGGAGGAGAAGTGAGGAGGTTAGGGCAGATTTAGGTGTGAGGAGCGTGGTGGAGTTAGTGGAGAGTGGTCAGCTGCGGTGGTATGGACATGTCAGAAGGATGGAGGAGCAACGAGTGCCCAGAAGATATCTGGAATGGATACCGGAGGGAAGAAGGAGTGTGGGAAGACCTAAAGTTAGATGGAGCGACAACGTGAACGCGGCAATGGCGAAAAGAGGAAGGAACGTTCAGGATGTGGAGGCGTCTGAGATGTGGATGGACAGAGGACGTTGGAGAAATTTCGTACAGAACAACTGACAGATGCATGCGTCTACAGGAGATTGGTGAGAAAGATATATATATATATATATATATATATATATATATATATATATATATATATATATATATATATATATATAGAATATATATATATATATATATATATATATATATATATATATATATATATATATATATATATATATATATATATATATATATATTTATATTTATATTTATATATATATATATATATATATATGTATATATATATATATATATATATATATATATATATATATATATATATATATATATATATATATAATTTATTTTTACTTTAGTAAGGGTTTTAATATATTTTTATGTAAATTAAATTAATTGTAGCTTTTAAACAAGGCCTACATACGACAAAATTACAAAATTTTATGGGGAATCCCGAATCATCGTCTATCCGGAATGGCTACCACTGTCGCTTTAGCAACTAAACTAAGTAGCAAGTCATTATCTCTCTGTAATAGTAGTACCTTATATTCGAGGCCCGGTCACTTTCGGTTATCTCTCTTGTTCTGACCTTTTCCTTTTTTGAACTTACGTATATATAGATATATATATATATATATATATATATATATATATATATATATATATATATATATATATATATATATATATATATATATATATAAATATAATATATATAAACATATAACATATATATATATATATATATATATATATATATATATATATATATATATATATATATACTATATATATATATATATATATATATATATATATATATATATATATATATATATATACAATAACAAATGTATATATATATATATATATATATATATATATATATATATATATATATATATATATATATATATATATATATATATATATATATACCTCTCTATATATATCATATATATAAGTTATCTTTCTTTCCTTTTCGAACTTACAATATATAATATTATTATATATATATATATATATATATATATATATATATATATATATATATATATATATATATATATATATATATATATATATATATATATGTGTGTGTGTTATATTTTGTATTAAAATATAAGAAAAAAAAAAATAATAATAATAATAAAAAATAAAAAGGAAAATTAAAGAAAATTCATTACTATTCATACTATGTGAACATCAACTATGGTTACAAAAAATAACCAAAATATTAGATATGTAGAAAAGCAAAAATTGATTGCAACACAGAAAAAATTGATGACAAATGCAGAATACAAGGTGGGGCAAGATTAAGGGCTTGCAATTAGAATAAAAGCTAAAGAAAGCCCAATACATAAGAAAAACCTGATAATTAGAAGATACTGCAAGCAATATAAGCCATTGCAGAAACTCAAGCAGGCTGTTGAAACAACAAAACTGTCAACTTTGCTAAAGTAAACAAAGAAAATAAAAGCAAAGTACAGCATTGAACTTCATTCAACATAAAGCCAAAAGGAAGAAACACTTAGTAACATCTATTCAGTTCAAGGACTTATTAATTTCACAAAGAAGAAACTATTAAGGTGGAATTAAGAGAAATTGACTAAATTCTTCAATCAACAAGTATATTAATAAAGAAGCTATAGAAGAAACCTGAGGACAACAAAGAAACTCTATGCAAGCTAAAATTCAACCAGAAGAAACAAAAAAGGAATTTTCAGCTAATAGAGCCATCTTCAAGCAACTTTATTGATCAGCAGCCCCACAAATTGAGTAATATAAGCCACCACCCTAATCTCAGCCATTCTGACATCCAAAAACATCAGTAATTAGAAGGTAATAGCTATATTTATAGGTATTAATATAGTTGGTGTGAATGTGGTATTAATATAAATAAGTAACATCTATGAGTTTTCAAACCAAAAGCTAAAAAGGACAAAAATAAATAAAAAGTCCAAAAAATACTGATAATTTTTTATTGAACAATTTCTATGCATTTTTATGGATAATTTTGTATAACTATTATGTTTATTTTTTAGCATTTAGTATTTGTACTTTTATATATTTATAGTTTGTTATATTTTTATATTTTTAGAACCTATTCGTATATTTCCAATATGTTCAAATAAAGAAGAAATGTCGAATGGAGTACTTTCATCACCTGATGTTTATCATAGTTCTTCTAATTAGAAGCTTGGATGAGAAGAACACAAAGCTGTCACTCAGATGTGAGGAATGATCGTCATCCGATTTTTTTTTAATAATAAATAATAATAAAAAAAAAAAAAAAAAAAAAAAAAAAAAAAAAAAAAAAAAAAAAAAAAAAAAAAAAAAAAAAATAATAAAAAAAATAAAAAATATATACAGGTAAACTTTCATATACGAAATATAAAAATTTATCTGTATATATAAATTGTGTTAAAAAATAACATCCTTCCTTTTTGAGTGAATGAGTTCGATAAATATTTAGTTTTTCAATAGTTTTAATAGTTTTTATTGATAGTTTAAAAAAAAAAAATGAGCGATATAGAAAATATAGATGAAACTGAAACTGAAACAACTGAAGGAGGTTTTAAGGTTCCTTCAGGAAAACTAGCTGCCATAACAAAAAAAATAAATACAATTAAAGGTAAATTATGGAATTCAGTTCTTAAAAACTTAACAGATTTAAGCTATGAAATAAAAGCCGATGAATTAACATTAGATGCAAAAGTAGAATCCTTAAAAAATTCTTGTAGTGAATTAATTTCAGAATCTGTAGAGGCAGATAAAATACAGCAGTGGCTTACATTAAAACTAAAGCCATATTATGAGTTAAAAAGTGATATTTCAAAATATATGAGTAAATATGAGCCAAGGATTATGCCACAAGACAGTGCTAGTAATGTATCAAGTAAAGTGAGTAAAGCAAGTGTAGCTAGTTCAAAAAGTGCAATAGCCCAATCTTTGTTACTTGACATTGAAAAAAGTTACAAGAGCATGAACAATACTTGGCTAAAAAAAGGGAACTAGAAAGTTTGGATTTGTACCAACACAGAAGTCATATAAAAAATTTAGAGCAGAGTCTTATAAAAATTGAACAAAAATTAGAAAGTCCAATTTTCAGTATTAGCGATACTTCTGTAAAAAATGAAAATAAAAATACAAATTTTTCAGAAACTAAAATAAAAAGTATAGGTGAAAATAATAATTTGGAATCTAAATTAGTAGAAATTTTAAAACAAAAGTTAGAAGTGAGTAGGCCTATTAATAATCCTCTTCCAACATGTGAGCCTGAAATATTTAATGGAAAGGATCCAACTAAATTTAAAGATTTTATGCTAGTTTTTAAAACCAATATAGAAGGAAAATGTGAGAATGAAATGAATAAGCTTTCTTATTTAATTAAGTATACAGAAGGTAAAGCAGAAAATATAGTAAGAAGTTGTATGCATTTAGATGAAAAAATAAGTTATAAAAAGGCAGTAGAAAAACTCGAGAAACAATATGGAAATGAACAAGTTATTGCTAATACATACCTAAAAAAGCTAGAAGACTGGAATGAAATCAAGAATGAGGATGGTGAAGCTATGGCAGATTTTTCTTTGTTTTTAGACTCTATCAATAATGCAATGGAAAATATTACTCCATTGAATGAATTGAATTCTACTGGTGCTATTTATAGAATAGTTAAAAAACTTCCCTACAAACAACGTGATAAGTGGAGATATAAAGTTGATAGTATGTATGAAGAAAATAAAAAGGTAAACTTTAGTACATTTACAAAGTTTGTTGAAAAAGAAGCAAGGATCATGAATACACCTCTATTTGGAGAACTTGGCATTGGTACAAAACCCAAACAAGCCAAATTACAAAGTGAAAAAGGTAAGTCACTTTATACAAAAGAAAATAATAATAAAAATAAAAATAATAATAATAATAATAATAATAATAATAATAATAATAATAATAATAATAATAATAATAATAATAATAAATGGAATAATAATAATGACAATAAAAAGAATTATGGTAATAGTAATAATAGTAGTAGTAGTAATAATAATAATAATAAATCGCAGTTTTGCAATTTTTGTAAAAAAGACAATCATAGTATAATTAAATGTAAAATTCTAGAAAAACAAAGCCAAGATGAAATAACAAAGTTCATTAAAGACAATAAATTATGTTTTAAGTGCCTCAGATCAAATCATTTTAGTAGTAATTGCAAAAGACCAGAAAAATGTGAAAAATGTAATAAGCAACATTTAACAATCCTGCATAGAGAAAAAGATAGTACCAGTTTAACAAAGAAAGAGCAAGATGGCTCAAATATCTCACCAGCAGCACTCACTGTGAATTTAGAGGATAAAGATAAAAAGGTAGAGTCAAAAGAATCAGGAAGTAATGAAGCAAAAACCTTTCAGACAAAAGTAAGTAATAAAAAGCTATTTTATCCTGCAGTGCCAGTTAAAATAAAGCTTAAAGGTAAAGATAAAGTGATTAAGACATACATGGGTCTAGATACATATTCATCAGCATGTTTTATGGATTTAAATTTAGCTGCAGAACTAGGTATGTCATATATGAAACCTCAGAAAGATATAGATATTACTACCATGTATGGACAACATAAAATAAAAACATATATTTTAAATAATCTAGAAATCTATGATATTGAGATGAGGAAATCTGAAACCATAAATAATATATACTGCAAAGAAAATTGGCCCTTTAAAATGGAAGAAAGTCCATCTATCAAAGATATAAATGGATTAGAATACTTGAATCATGTGCCCTTCAATTTCATAGAATCAAAAATTGGATTATTAATAGGGATGAACCAGAGTAAATTGTTAAAACCAATAGAAGTAGTAGAAGGTCATCATTATAACTCTCCCTTTGCAGTTAAGTATTCATTTGGATGGGCTTTACAAGGTTCGACACCAGATGGTATACCAGCTTTCATGAGTTTAAGATGTCATAAGACCCAAATACAACAAGAAGATGATAATTTGCTTGAAAAATATTGCTCAAGAGAGTTTTTTGAAAAGAATCCTGAGCAAGTCTGTGAAAGTGTAGAAGATTTGAAGTGGAAGAATAAGGTTGAAAATACATTACAAAGAACAATTACAGGTAAATTTCAAGTTGGTTTACCATTTAAAAAAGAAAATCAGCATTTTCCTAATAACAAAAATCAAGCATTAGCAAGACTGTTCTCATTAAAAAGTAAATTTTTAAAAGACCAAGAATATTTTGTACAGTATAGTGATAGCATAAATGAAATGTTAAAACTAAATTTTGCAGAAAAAGTTGAGCAACATGAACTATTAAACAATGACAGATTCTATTTAACACACCATAGTGTAATCCATCCACAAAAGAAAAAAATGAGAGTAGTATTCAATGCAGCTTTACCATACAATGGTATTTCTTTAAATAATAGTTTACTCACAGGGCCAGACTATATTTCTAACCTACAAGGCATCCTTTTAAGGTTCAGAAAGGAGAAATATGCTTTCATAGCAGATATAGAGAAGATGTTTTATCAAATACAGGTACTTGATAAAGATAAAGATTATCAGCGCTTCCTATGGTTTCCTGATGGTAATTTAAATAAAACTCCAGAAGAATATAGAGTTAAAGTTCATATATTTGGTAGTGTGAGCTCACCTTCAATTGCAAATTATGTTTTGAAGCAAACTACAAATGTAATTGAAGCAGAAAAATTCAGTAATTTAGCCAAAGATACCATACTTAGAAATTTCTATGTTGATGATTGTTTAAAGTCTGTGAAATCAGAAAATGAGGCTATAGCAGTTTATAAAGAAGTTAAAGAAATTTTAAAAATTAGTGGTTTTAATCTGCATCAAGTAGCTAGTAATTCAAAGAAATTTTTAGAAAATATTGATAAACAAGACTTAAGTAAAGATTTTAAAGAAATAAACTTATCCTTAGATAAATTGCCTTTACAAAAAGTATTAGGCTTAAGTTGGGACCCAGAAATAGATTTAATGAAAGCTAGGGTAGATATACAAAATAAAAATTTGACAAAAAGAAGCATACTCAGTTGCATTTTTTCCATATACGATCCACTGGGTTTTATTAGTCCAGTACTACTAGTAGCCAAAAAAATATTTCAAAATTTATGCGATAGAAAAGTTAACTGGGATGATGAAATTCCATTAGATATAAAAAAAGTTACATAAAATGGCTAAATGATGTTAATAAGCTAAATGATTTTCAAGTCCCTAGGCCATATAATCCAAATTGTCTAAAGTATAAAAGTGTAGAACTACATTATTTTTCAGATGGTTCTCAAATTGCATATGCTGCAGTAGCATATATAAGGTTCATTGGAGAGAATAATGAAATATATTGTTCATTGGTGTTTTCTAAAACAAGATTGATACCATTAAATAAAAATTTGATGTTAACTATACCAAGAATAGAATTGAGTGCAGCCAAATTAGCTGTCAACATACATCAAATTTTAAAAAATGAATTAGATATGAAAATAAACAAAGAGTATTTTTGGATAGATAGTGAAATTGTATTACAATATATTAAAAATGAATCAAAAAGATTCAAAAGATTTGTTCATAATAGAGTTAATTATATTAGATCACAAACAGATATAAGCCAATGGAATTATGTACCAGGCAAGCTAAATATTGCAGATATAGCAAGTAAAGGGATATCTGTTAATGAGTTTTTGAACAATAAACTATGGAGCACTGGTCCAGAATTTTTGTACAAAGACAAAGCTCAATGGCCTGAGCAAAATAAAGAAAATAAATTAGATGATGAAAATGATGAAATTATAAAAAGTAAACCAGTGATGGCCATACAACTACAAGAAAGCTCAACAGACAAGCTCATACATTCTGTCTCAGATTGGATGAAATTAAAAACAAAAGTAGCATGGATTTTAAGAGTTAAAGAAAATTTGCATAAAAAAGCCTGGAATAAAGGTGCTATGACAATCACAGAATTAAAAAATGCAGAAAAGGCTATTTACAAATATGTACAAAATAAAGAATTTCATGATATACAATACAAAATAAAAAAGAAAGAAGCCTTACCAAAGAGGCACATTTTGGCAAAATTCCTACCATTTATAGATGGTAATGGAATATTAAGAGTAGGTGGGAGGAATAAAAATCTGAATGATGTATCATATGATTTTAAACATCCAATTATCTTGCCAAATAGTCATGTTACAATGCTAATAATGAGACATTACCATAGAATTAATGGACATTTAGGAAAACAAACAGTTTTAAATGCTTTAAGAGAGAAGTACTATATCATTGGAGCAAGCAGAAGTATTAAGAAGATTCTAAAAGATTGCATAATATGTAGGAAGCTCCATACAAGGCCAACTCAGCAGTTGATGGGAGATTTGCCCAAAGATAGATTAGAATGTGATATACCACCATTCACGAATATTGGAATTGATGCCTTTGGTCCTTTTCTTATAGTGAGGGGAAGAGGGAAAGTAAGAGAAAAAAGATATGGATTGATATTCTCATGTTTAAGTAGCAGAGCCATACATTTAGAGATGTTATATTCATTAGATACTGATGCTTTCATCAATGCTCTAAGAAGATTTATCAGCCGCAGAGGCAATGTGAAATTGATCCGATCAGATAATGGATTGAACTTTGTGAAAGCTAACAAAGAATTAAAAGGACAAGTTAAAAATTGGAATAGTAAGCAAGTAAATAAATTTTTTGAGCAAAAAGAAATACAGTGGATATTTCAACCCCCTCATAGTTCTCATAAAGGAGGTCATTTTGAAAGACACATTAGAACTGTAAGAAATATATTACAAGCTTCACTCTTAGAACAGCCAATAAGGTTGACAGATGATAACTTGAACACTTTGTTCTGTGAGATAGAATTCATTATAAATAATAGACCAATAACAGAATTTTCAAATGATTTAGAAAACTTAGAAGCTTTGCACCAAATCATCTACTAACTCTTAAAGGTAATATAACTTTTCCTCCAGGATTATTTCAAGATAAAGATTGCTACTTATATAAAAGATGGAAACAAGTTCAGTATCTTGCTGATTTGTTTTGGAAAAGATGGATCAAAGAATATGTCCCTTTATTGCAAAAAAGAAGTAAATGGTTAGCAGAAAAAGAATCACACCAAGTGGGAGATTTAGTCCTTTTAATAGATGACTTCAAACCAAGAAATATGTGGAATTTAGGAAAAGTAGTAAAGGTTTACAAAGATGACTCAAACAGAGTGAGAATAGTAGATGTGAAAATAAATAAAGACAAGAATACTTTAAATACAACAATTTTGAAAAGACCAATAACAAAATTAATCTTGCTGAGAGAAAGTGCAGGATTATAACAAGAAGACAACAGAATTGTAAACTCTAAGGAAACTAAGAATAACAAGAAAACTTAATATTCTTAGCAAAAGGGGGAATATGTTATATTTTGTATTAAAATATAAGAAAAAAAAATAATAATAATAATAAAAAATAAAAAAAAGAAAATTCATTACTATTCATACTATGTGAACATCAACTATGGTTACAAAAATGACCAAAATATTAGAAAGGTAGAAAAGCAAAAATTGATTGCAACACAGAAAAAATTGATGACAAATGCAGAATACAAGGTGGGGCAAGATTAAGGGCTTGCAATTAGAATAAAAGCTAAAGAAAGCCCAATACATAAGAAAAACCTGATAATTAGAAGATACTGCAAGCAATATAAGCCATTGCAGAAACTCAAGCAGGCTGTTGAAACAACAAAACTGTCAACTTTGCTAAAGTAAACAAAGAAAATAAAAGCAAAGTACAGCATTGAACTTCATTCAACATAAAGCCAAAAGGAAGAAACACTTAGTAACATCTATTCAGTTCAAGGACTTATTAATTTCACAAAGAAGAAACTATTAAGGTGGAATTAAGAGAAATTGACTAAATTCTTCAATCAACAAGTATATTAATAAAGAAGCTATAGAAGAAACCTGAGGACAACAAAGAAACTCTATGCAAGCTAAAATTCAACCAGAAGAAACAAAAAAGGAATTTTCAGCTAATAGAGCCATCTTCAAGCAACTTTATTGATCAGCAAATTTGAGTAATATAAGCCACCACCCTAATCTCAGCCATTCTGACATCCAAAACATCAGTAATTAGAAGGTAATAGCTATATTTATAGGTATTAATATAGTTGGTGTGAATGTGGTATTAATATAAATAAGTAACATCTATGAGTTTTCAAACCAAAAGCTAAAAAGGACAAAAATAAATAAAAAGTCCAAAAAATACTGATAATTTTTTATTGAACAATTTCTATGCATTTTTATGGATAATTTTGTATAACTATTATGTTTATTTTTTAGCATTTAGTATTTGTACTTTTATATATTTATAGTTTGTTATATTTTTATATTTTTAGAACCTATTCGTATATTTCCAATATGTTAAAATAAAGAAGAAATGTCGAATGGAGTACTTTCATCACCTGATGTTCTTTATTTATAATATATATATATATATATATATATATATATATATATATATATATATATATATATATATATATATATATATATATATATATATATATATATATATATATATATATATATATATATAAATATATATATATATATATATATATATATATATATATATATATATATATATATATTTACTCTATATATATATATATATATATTTTTATATATAACCTATATATATTATATATATATATATATATATATATATATATATATATATGTATATATATATATATATATATATATATATATATATAAAAATAGATATATTTATATATAAAAAAATCTATATAAATAACATATATATATATATATATATATATATATATATATATATATATATATATATATATATATATATATATATATATATATATATATATATATATATATATATATATATTTGCTATATACATATATATATACATATATATATATATGTATATATATATATATATATATATATATATATATATATATATATATATATATATATATATATATATATATATATATATATATATACTATATATATAACAACAATATATATATATATATCATATATATATACTCTCCTATATAACTTCTTACATGAAGGAGATATAATTTTCGAAGCCTTTCAAACTTGGACTATAAATTGCTGGTAGTAGCACCTCTGTGGTGCCAAAGTTTCATGCCGCTACGCCCATCATATGGGTATCTGATCCCATTAACTTTCACGTGGCAGAAGCTATGTGGAAAATTAGCTGCCGAAATGCTTCAGCTAAGAATTCGGAATCTGAGCTGACTCTTGAGGAGGATCATGGTGCGGCCCCAGAACCGGTGTTGTAGTCAAATTTTGATATCTGTATATAAACATGTAAGAGCCGAGTAAGGTGTCTTTCTCCAGGTTAACAAACCTACAAAACATGTTTTAAATGGTTTTAGAACCCTCATGGGTGTCTGTGAACCCCCTTAAAAGGATTCCAGCAGAAGAAAAATTAAAAAATAAAGGAGAGACACGTGGAATGCGTAGGAGAAGAAGACGAAGAAAGGATGAAGAAGGGATAAGAACAAGGCAGAGATGGAGAATGCGCATGTTGCGGTGCACTGCACCAGAGGCTTTGCCGGAGCCAAAGTTTAAATCTGGTAACAGAGTTATAATAGACCAAGAAGATGTCTACCACTATGTTTACGATCTCCTAGAACTTAATTTTCGGGATTTCAGAACACTCGAGGGAGTCTGAGAACTCAAAATGGGAACCCTTGATGACAAAAGATGAAATGCACGGAATGCATACGAGAAGAAGACGGAGAAAATATGAAGATTGAATAAGAACAAGGCAGAGATGGAGAGGACACATGATGTGGTGCACTTCACAGGCGAATGACCCAGAGCAGGTGCGGTGCGGTGTTGAGTTAGCATACATTCGTTTAATATACTAATATTGGTGTTATTTTACATGTTTACGACCCCATAGATTCTAATTTAAGGGCGTCAAGTTATCTCGGGGAGTCATTCTTTTGTATGATGAAATATTTATATTTTGCTTAAAGTTTTTATATTTATTTATTTTAAATTTTAATTTACATCTATATTTTGTTTTATTTTCATTTGTTTATTTTTAAAATGTTTTTAAAAAATATTAAAAACATTTTATGATTTTGATAAATTTTGTAAATTTTTTTAATTAAAATATGTATTTTCTTGACCCTAAGGCAGTATGTGAATAAAGCAGTAGTGCAAACATCCCACACCAGCTCTCCCTCCCATCAGGCCATGCGATATTGCTTTATTCCCTTATTGACTTCGGATCAATAAAATACATATTTTTACTTTATTATTTGCATAACATAACATAAAAATGTTTTGTTTGAACATTGCATAAAATTATTATAAACATTTTAGGTTTTACTAAATTTTTAAGGCAGTTTATTAAAAATTTCAATTAATCAATAGATCAATATATCAAACTTTATTCAACTACTCTCCCCACCCTCTCCCTATTTGTGACCTATTGATTATGCTATCAAAGTCAAAACTAAGCTTTATTATTTGTATATTATAACATAAAAATTTGTTGTTTTTTTATGCACATTACATAAATTTAAAAACATTATATGTTTTTATTAAATTTGTTATTATTTTTATTAAAAATATCAATTAATCAATAAATCAATAGATCAAACTCTATTCAACCACTCGCCCCACACACCACTCCCATCCCCTCCCTATCAACTGTTATCTATTGATTAAGCGATCTAAGTCATATATAAATTTTATTATTTGCGTAACATAACATGAAAATACGCTTTTTTTATATCCACATTACATGAAATTATTAAGAACATTTTATATTTGTACTAGTTTTTTATTTTTTATTAAAAATATCAATTAATCAATAAATCAATAGATCAAACTCTAATCAACCGCACACCATACCCATCCCTATCATCTGCGATCCATTGGTTAAGCAAATAAAGTAGCAAACTTTGGACTGTCAAACTCGCGTAATGCTGTAAGGTCTCCGCTCTGGACACCATCACTCCCTTTAAGAATACAAATTTAAAATCAATCAAACAATTTCCATCCAATGTCAAAAGAAGTTTTTAAACTGACGACACAGGGAACATCTTTGCTAGACTGCTGTCACTAAAGGACATCAGTACATTTTAATACGCTTTCTCTAACGGGTCTCTGAGCCCGCCCAGCTGTGGTGGGACAATGTCTCGAAGTAATCCTTTTCTCGTAAGAGAGGAGAAGGGGCGACAGAGTAGGTAATTAGTATATATATATATATATATATATATATATATATATATATATATATATATATATATATATATATATATATATATTTACTATACTCTCTATATATATATATATATATATATATATATATATGAGCCAAATAAAAAAGTTACCCGCATGATATCTCGAAAACTAAGATAGGCACAAGAAAAAAATTGATAACATATATGGAATCAGCGTATGAAATTTGTATGGAAAGTAA
>JABUQX010132578.1:12500-22472 GCA_015478945.1 Trachelipus rathkii | reverse complement strand
ATTGAAACTGCATGTGAAAAACATCTGCGACTTTTTCATATCATCGATGAAAATGTCGAAAATATTAGCGACTTTTTTTCATAACAGGGTGTGTTACAAAATTCACTCTATTTAAATGGACCTATATTAAACAACAATAATGAATGTTAAAAGTCACTGTTCCAAATCACTTATATAATAATAGTACAGATTTAAATATTTATAATATTCAAACTTTTTCTTTAGTACCCTTATTTAAATTAGATAGGTTTTCTTCTTTGAATAAACTATTAAGGTTTAACACTATGTAAGAAAATTTATTCATAATTTAAAGCTTAAAGTACATGAGAAAAACCCCACTTTGTTTTCCAATTGTGACCCTAATGCAATATGCTCATATGAAGAAAGATGTAATTATCAGCTAGAAAATTTTTCAGAAATATATCAATATTACAACTCAAAAATAAAAGAGACAATTGGTCATAATAAACTAAAGGTTTACTTATAAACAAGATAATTATAAAGAAATTATAATACTTAAATGCTATTATAATCAGGAAAAAATGTCATTGAATAAAATCATTAACTAACTTAGATAATAATTAAAGAATATATAGAAATTAAAACATGTAGGTGTTTATAAACTTCTATCTATAATAAGAAAGAATTTTATATTCCAACAGCATATTCAGTAATTGAAGAATAATTGCAGGGTTGCAAATTAATTAGTAATAATATATTTAAATTATAAAACACAAAACAAAAGAAATATTACGTTTTTTATTAAAATTTCAAAAATAATAAATTGTTACTGTATTACCTATTGAAATGAATATTGTACGCTTATAACTCGCTTGTTTATCAACTATATGGGTCGCATTTTTCATATCATTTTCCGGGGAAGTGGGAGGCAAGTTCCCTTTCGTCTTGTCCTGACCTACTCTGCGGGAACCCATGGTTACAGGTGTAATTATGGAATCTAATTTATTGACATGATAAAAATTTAAGCCATGAGATATAAAGATTTTAGAGTTTTCACCATACCCTGGTAAAGCTAGTTTTCTAGGAGGTTTAGTTGAATCTTTAGTCAAACAGGTGAAAATATATAATATACAGTGCTATAGGAAAAAACATATTAGAGCAGGATGAGTTTTCTTTATTAGTTAGGGAAGCAAACATGCTTATAAATAAAGGCCGGTAGCATTTAAGCCAATATTAAGAAACCCTGAGGTGGATCCAAATATCCCACTTTGCAATAACACCGGAGATATTGCTGAAAGGATATGAGGTTCCAGCCATTGTTGTTTCTTCTCATTTATTTCATGATAGTGTAGATCATTCAGATGATCCTGATTGGTCTCCTTGTGAACCTGATCAGTTATATTTGACTTTTCAAAAAATGAAATCTAATTTGAATGATTTGTACTATGATGAATTCTTAGCAAACCTACAATATCTTGCCGTTAACCAGCAAGATAAATATAAAAAACATCATCACACCCTCTAAGTGGGAAATGTTGTTGCCATTAAAGAAAAATTCTGTAAACCATACTTTACAGCATGGGAACAGTACAAGAAATAAAAATAAATATTTAGGGAGAAACTGTTTCTGTAAAATTAAAAATCAAATCAAGAAATTATAATTGACACAAACCGGATATCATATTGTTGATAAAAAATACCAATTTTCATGAAAGGCAGAAACAGCTTCCACCAATTAACATAATAATAGTGATGCTGACAGCAGGGTAAAAGGAAAGCTGAGTTCAGTGTAGAGAGCTACATAAAAAGCCCATACAAGGGGCATTTTTAATATCTCCGCGCTCAGTCAAAAAAATATCTATGTCCTTGTTTAACAGGAACATGATATTATAATAAAAATACGTAAAATAAATTTGCTTCCAGATTTAGTTAGATCATCAACTTAACTTGGGTTGGATTTGATTTTGGTCCCCTCCCAGTGAATAAATATATATTATATAATGTATGATATACCTTATATAATATATATGTTTATTTTATATATTTATATATTTTTTTATTATTTTTATTTTTGTTTTATTATTTTTATTATTATGGCCACTGGAAGTTGAAGATTTGAAATAATGACCTTTTCTTAATAAAAAAAAAAAAAAACTAATATGAATGAAATTTATTTATTTATTCATTCTGTTATAAAATAACATTAATAATAATAAAAATTAAATATAAAAATAAACTTTTCAGTGAACAACTTAAAAAATTTATTTTTGATCCCATTTCACTTGCTGGTTTGTTTACATACAAGTGAAACCTCAAGCGAAAGCTCGAATCATTATTGTAGGGCCCATGGTAGAGCCACCTCCAAAAAGGTAAAAAGTCACAGCTAGCAAAGGAATCTTAAGGTTGGTTAATTAAGAATTGTTAAAATTATAAAAATATTGATTAATTCAGATTTGCTGTAAAAAATAAATAATTATTGTAAATATTAAGAAATTTAGGCTTGCCTAGGCATGAAAGTGTAAATAAGTCAAATATTGTATTAAAAAAGAGGATACGTATGTGTGTGCTTTATGTAAATAATAAAAAATAAAAAATATATATATATAGAGAAAGGTGTCATATATTAATGTTTAAAGTATATGTAACTATATATTTATATATATATATATATATATATATATATATATATATATATATATATATATATATATATATATATATATATATATATATATATGAATGTATTTATGTCTAAATAGGTTATGTCTGTATGTATGTGTAAATGTGAGCGTTTGTGTGTGTATACGTGTGTAATTATGAATATAGATATTTAGGTTTTAATGAAAAAAGGAAAATAGTAAATTTATGTAAATAAAGCTTAGAAAGGTATTTTAAAAATAAAGAAAATAAATTAACATGTTGAAGAATGAGAAAATAATCTTTATTATTTTTCTTGTAAACAGAGTTTTTCACGAAGAAAATACGATCTAAGAATGTTGGAAATAAAAATGCAGAAAAGTGGAAACACTACTATGACGTCACGAAAGCAATCCAATATGGCGGGCGTGGAACGGAAAGCAGTTCACTTGACTTTTGGAACTCATTCTGTTAGGACTAGCTCTGTGTGCTCTGCGTGATTTGATATTTTTGTGTTAGCCTTGTTTATGTTTATCATGGTTTGTTTATATTTTATATATTGAAAAAGAGTTAGGACTTGACATTCTGAACTTGTGTTGATAAGATCTGCTTTGTGTGGTCTGATAATTTTGTTAACTCTGTTTATGTTTTGTAAGTCATTTTGTTTCAAATCGATCCACTTGCCATTTTGAGCTGGAACCATCCAGAAGTGTTTTCCGTCTGTGATATTCGATTTTAGTTTCAAGTTAGGATATTTTAAGTTCAGTAAATAAGTGATTGTAAATAAATTATTTAATCTTTGTTTTGATATAGCTTTGACTAGGAACTTTGATAACATTTTTGTAACCATATCGTTTTGATAACGAAATACTTGGAGTTGTATATAAAGGTAATATTTTGAAAAATTATTATTGGTGAATCATTTGTTTATTTTTGATTTTAGCAGTGGCCATTTTCTCGATTAGGAGAACTTTAGCTTTGGCCATTTTTCTTGTGTATATTTCTTAGCATTGACCACGGTCACTTTTATTAAAGCTTAGCCTTGGCCATTTTACATTCATCGAATTTAGCAATGGCAATTTTCTCATATAGTGGAATATAACTGTGATCGACTTGGTTATTTATTATAATTTAACGTTGATTATTTGAAAATTTTGTAAGTCTGTAATAACTTTGAGGATTATATTTATTAAATCATAGTTGCAGATATCATTGTAGATCAGGCAAATTAAGTAAACATAATTAAACTTTGTTTGCGAAAACTTAGAAAATAGAGCATTAAGATTATTAGCGGTTTCATATATATATTAATATGAAATTGAACCTGAAATGTTGTAGTCAAGATTGTTGTTATTTTGAAGAATAAGTTGGTTATTTGTTTCATTTTATAGGAAATTAAAGAAAAGAAAAAGTTTCTTATTTTACTGAGTTGATCCTTGATTGTTTATATATTATTTTATGCGATTATGAGTATTATTCTTGAAGTGAAAACACGTTAAATTGAAAAGATATTAGTTCGGTTGTTGACAGTTGAGCTTGACGGGTGACGCCATTTTGAAATCACCGGCGGACGCCATCTTGAATTAGCTGACCGACGCCATCTTGAAAATAACTGACCATTGACTGGGACAGTTAGTAGTAAACCATAACATAGTGTTTTAACTGACTGGAATAGTTAACATTTATGGATCTTAACGTAAGTTAATGGAGGACAGTGGACATTAACTTGACAGTTTGAAAGTGCGCATTGAACTTGTATTTATTTAACGGGAACCCAATTGAGACTTTAACATTTTCAGTTGTCTTTTGTTTTGAACTTTTATAACTTAGATTTTAAAATAGATTAAAGTGACTTTACGTATTGAGGATCCATATTGTTTGGACTTTGACATTTCTGAATTGATTTTGTACTTGACGAATTTGAATTAACTTTAGACTTCGATATTTTTGAATTAACTTTAGACTTCGATATTTCTTAATTAACTTTTAACTCTGATATTTTGAATTAGTTGTATATTCGACTAATTTGAATTGACTTTACATTCGACTAGTTTGAATTGACTTTACATTCGACTAGTTTGAATTGACTTTACATTTGACTTGGTTAAATTAACTTTACGTTTGACTAATTTGAATTGAATTGGACTTTTGATATTTTGAAATACAAATTATATTTGGATAGTTTAAATTGATCTGAGCTTTTAATATTTTGGGAGACTTTATGATTTGATGGTTTGCTGTGACTTAGATTTTTAATTGTGGCAAATTGACTTCGCATTGAGAGCGGATTGATTTTGTAGACTGACCATTTTTCCTAACCTAGACTTTTGTTGTTTTCGAGATTGATTTTGCGACTTCGATGAATTTAAAGGGATTGATTATGGTATTGATTTAGATTTATATACTTATGTCCCGATTGAGGCTATTGGAGTAACATTGAAATAACTCAGTTGTGGTTGACTTTGAAATAACTCAACCTGATTTGGTTTGAAAACAAGACTTGAGTAACTACTTGAGCATTGGAATATGATTTAATAATTTACTGGTTTAATTTGAATGCACATTTGAATCAATACATTGAACTAGGACTTTAATATTTTGTTAGAGGTATTTAATTTCAAAATGAGAAATTATATCAGAGGTTTATAAGTCAGAATTTTTTACAGTTGGTCTAATTCAGATCGAGACCGAACTTTGAACTTTTGGTAAGAGCTGTTAGACTTATTCAGTGTTGAAGAGCTGGAACGGATTAACACACATTTCATTTGCAGGATTTCGTTTATTTTGATTTAGCTTATAAATTATATTACTTGACTTTTACAAATACAGTTGGAACTTTAACAGATTAGTTGTAGTATTTTAAACAGATTTTACTTTAAATTTGGATTGATTTTTTTGTTTTAAGACTTAAGTGAGAATAGTTGTAGATACTTTTAATGTTGCTTGAAGTTCTCGAGGTTCAACCTTGGGGTAAACGGATCTGAAAATACTAACTACAGAATCTACTTTACTGGAACTAGTTACTAGGATAGAGATTTAATAGACACATACTTGTTTTATTTTAATAATCGGATAGCAGTTTAAGAAATTAGTTACGATTGTTTTTGACACAACGCATTGTTCAGTTTAGTTTATTTTGCCACTATACACAATCAGAGTGACAGTTTTATTAGGCAATTTTATTTGTGTAGTGCAGTATATTTGAGGCCATCTTCCGTGCACTACAACACTGTTACATCGGTACTTTTCAAAAGTGTTGGGCGATACCGGTATCGGTACAAAAAGTATCGCCCGATACATGTACCATCTAAAGGAGCAAGACTTGTGTTCTTTGCTCTGCCTATTTAGGCAATAACAAACATATTATTAAAGAATCATCAACAAGTCAGTGGCCACTGATAATAAAAATAATAATTATAAGTCAAAAAACTAATACCATTATAATTTTTTTTGAGATAAAGAAAAAATTGTCCTACTCCATGCAGTGAAGAAGGCCAAGTAGATTCATATAAGAAGGCCAGCTTAGAAGAGGGCCTTATATATTATTTTTGTTCTTTTATGTACTGGACAGAAGATACAACTCAGTTTCCTGCTTGGAAACTCTACCAATAAAGGTGAGAAAAATTTACAGATTGGTTTTTAATTGCTGTATAATCCAGATCTGGTCTCCCTTCATTAGTATAATGAATTAGAGAGTGAAAGGGGATCTAACTATAATATTAACCAATTTGCTTTAATTAACTATAGATTGAATAAATTAAGATTATAAATATATTTTGAATAATAATAATAATAATAATAATAATAATAATAATAATAATAATAATAATAATAATAATAATAATAATAATAATAATAGAAATAATAATAATAATAATAATAATAATAATAATAATAATAATAATAATAATAATAATAATAATATAGAAGAGCCTATAAAATCCTATCCTTTCAGATAAGGATTGGCTCTGGATTGGGAAATAATAGGAAGCATTTTGGTATCAACAGAAAGAAGGAAATCAGCAAGTTAGAGAAGAGTCTATTCCCCATTATATAAAAATTTCCTATAAATAAATAATTTTAATTATCTATAATCTCCTTCAAATTCAATGTAAATATACAATTAATTTTTTATAGTAAATTTAAAACTAAAAATTCTTTGAATTCTCCCCTTCTCTAATTTATTTTCTTCATTAATTTTCATGCATAAATTTTCTGTTACTTCAGAAGGGACTACCTACTACAAGCAAATGGGGTCCCTATATATATATATATATATATATATATATATATATATATATATATATATATATATATATATATATATATATATATATATATATATATATATATATATATATATATATCACTTTTGGGTTTAAGAATATTTTTTATATTTCAAATACAAGTTCTAGTCCTGTTCTAAATGTCTTCAAGCACAAGTACATGGTATCAAGTAAATTATGAAAGTTAAATATATATATATATATATATATATATATATATATATATATATATATATATATATATATATATATATATATATATATATATATATATATATATATATATATATATATCATCTCCCACCTTCTCTCCCCCAGCCTTACCACCCTTTTTTACCTTTTGGTGAGAACTCGTCGCAGTCAGAAAATCCACTCTAGAGTTTCACGGGATCGCGATGGACCCTCACTATGGTATCTCGTCAATGTGGGGTTTATCCCTTGGCCCAGGTGGGCTACAACCATACCCCCTCACAAAACCCGCTATTCACTACTGTTATGCACCTTTCTTCTCTCCTCTGCCAAACTCACATTTCTCTCTTCCAGGCATTCCTTTACTGACTCAATCCATTTTTTCTTCGGTCTCCCAGCCAGTCGATTCCCAGCACACTCACCACCATATATCCGTTTAACCAACCTACTATCATTCATCCTTTACACATGACCAAACCATCTCAACGTACTTTCATTTATTCTCTCATTTACCCCTTTCTTCATACCACAACTCTAATACGTTCATTCCTCATTTTATCAATTCTTCTCACACCTAACACTCCCCTAAGATTGTCCATCTGAACACATTGTACTTTAGAGCTATACCTCTTATTCCAGACCATAGTCTCACTACTATACATTAACACAGGTAAAAACATACCCTCATGTAAGACCCAAGCGCACTCAAGACTTAGTCCCTTCCCTTTACATCCACCGAGGATTTAATTCCACCAACCACACTCCTGCCATTCACAACTTTCCTACAACAATCTGCATCATCCCTTCCCTTTTCCTTCAATATATATCCTAAATATTTAAACTCGGACATTTTTTCTAGCTGCTCACCATCTAACATAACTTTACACCGAGGACTGTCCTCACTCACAACCATAACCTTACTATTATCTACGTTTACTTTCAAACCCCTCTTTACACACCCTACCATATCTCCTCTATCAATCCTCTCAAACTCTCTTCAGATTCGCCACAAAAACCAAATCATCCTCTTATAAAAGGTAGGAAACACCCTCCATTCTCTCCATCATTCTAACATCCCCGCCACCCCCACCTCTAATTCTTTCATAACTCCATCCATATACAAATTGAATAACCTAGGAAACATAGAACATTCCTGCCTCACTTCGCTATTAATATTAAACCAATCACATTCGACTATATTTATTCTTACACACTCTTCACTATCGTCAAACCTACTTTTGATTTTATTGAGAAGTCTACCAGCTACACCATATATCACTAACACCTGCTATGGAGCTTCCCTATTAATCCTATCATACGCCTGTTGCAAATCCGTAAAACCTAAATATAATTTTTCCTTCTTCTCTCCCTTCTTCCCAATCATTTGTTTCAATGTAAAGATTTGATCCACACATCATCTACCACTTCTAAATGCACTTTGTTCTTCACCAATCAATCCTTCAGTCGCTCAACGCACTCTATCGACCAAAATATCAACATATATCTTTATTATAGCACTCAATATACTAATTCCCCTATAATTACGTTCTGCAGTTACCTTATCCCTCTTTACCCTTATATAATAGTACTAATATTGCTCTCCTCCAATCCCTCGGAACTATACCCTCCATAAACGCTTTCATACACAGCTTCCAAATCCAATCAATCACCATCTCGCCTTTACACACACACACACACACACTAACACACATATGAGTATATATATATATATAGCAGCAGTATGATATATGGAGAAGTAGTATAGTTATATAGCATATGTTGCTATATATATATATATATATATATATATATATATATATGCTAATGACATACTTTATTTTCGTAAATGGAAATTTATTAGTAGTGTAGAGGGGTGTCACCCCTGATTTTTATAAATATCACAGGATATACTCTAAAAAAAAATAAATAATGAAAACGAAAAGTCCATTTCTTTAGAACAAAAGTTAGCCCCAAATTTGTTGTAACCCATGGAATTTGTTATATAATTTTTTTTTTAAATCACAGCATATACTCTAAAAAAAATAATGAAGATAAAAAAAAAAATGATTTAATTTTTTTAAAAAGTTAGAACCTCTAAAAGTTTAAAATTTCCCATAGGCTTTCTTATAAAAAATTAGTGGGCCTTATGCTCGTTTAGGGCTATCCTAGTTCAGGGTTATGATAAGATTTGTTAAGAATACATAGATTTGCCCTGTGTGTAAATTTCCAACAAAACTTATTATACCCTGAAAGTCCTGAAATGAGACCTAACTTGAAAGATCAAAATGAAAAGTCTATGGGAGTTTTAAATAACTTTGAGAGGCTGTAACTTTTTTCCTAAAGAGAGCGAGGATTAGTTTTCGTTATTCTTCATTTTTATTTTTTTAGGAGTTTATCCCGTGATTTTTATAAAATCGGGGTGACACCTCTGCACTATTATTACCTGGAAATTTATTTAGAATAGTTCTTAGAAAGCGTACAAGTCACAGGATATGTGAAATAAAAAAAATGGAAATGTTTTTTTAGACTTTATAAAGAGGAGGTGAAGGAATGGGTGTAGTAATTTTAGATATGGTTTTAGAACAGCAAAAAGCACCACAGACTTGATATTTTACATGAAGATTATGATAGAAAAGAGAATAGAATGGAATAAGAAGATATATGTTGCATTTATAGATTTGGAAAAGGCGTTCGACAGAATAGTTGAGAGAGATTGTGGAGAGTGTTGGAAGATGCGGAATATGAAAAACCGCCGAAATTGATAGCAGCGATTAAGGGCATGTATGAAAACCCAGCAAACCTGGTGAGAGATGGAAGGAGTGGGGAGAAATGGTTTGATGTGAGGACTGGGAGAGAGAGCGCAGTTTTCTGTTGCCACTACTCTTTCCTTTGTACCTGG
>JABUQX010132578.1:5000-7500 GCA_015478945.1 Trachelipus rathkii | reverse complement strand
TATATATATATATATATATATATATATATATATATTATATATATATATATAGTATTATATTTATATATATATATATTATATATATATTATATATAATATATATATATATAATATATATATATCTCGAAGCGACGGAAGTACCTCCCATTGGGCTTATGGTGTGTAGGGTATTCCCATAATATTCCAGTGCCCAGTAGTTCGCCTTTCTCTTTTGCCGTTCAACGCTTCATATACACACTCCTCTTCCAAACGACACCTTAGGCATTACCTTATATCCCTATGTGTGAGGGAGAAAGAATTGCCTTCAGCGTATGTTCTGCGTGTTGTAAAAGGCAACTAAAGTCACAGTGGTAGTTGGGTTAGCTCTCCACTGCCACTTATCTCTTGTTAGGTATGCTATTGATCGCCGTAAACAACCGTGTATCTTTCGGGGAAATTGTATGAACCGTTTGGGTACATGGAATGTCAGAGGAATAAGTCGAGGAGAAGAGGAGAGAGGTGGTGGATGTATTTAGAAAGGGTAAATTTGATTTGCTCGCTGTGACTGAAAAGATGAAAGGAAACGGTGAAGATGAATGGTATGATATGAAATGTGTGTGTTGGAGTGGAGAGGAATGAGAAGGGGAGAGAAGGAGTTGCGATTTTGATGAGTGACATGTGGTACAGAGCTGTGGTGGATTTTGTTTGTGGAAGTACTAGAATTCTAATGGTTAAATTTGAGTTTGAAAAGGTCAAGGTATGTGCGGTTGTAACAAATGGTCCATTTGAGGGTGATGCTGAGGATAATCTGAATGATGTTTTAGATGAGGTGAGTATGAGCTTCGAATTTATTATGCTGAGAGATCTAAATGGTTGGATAGGTTATCAGAAAAGGGATGGTATAACATGTAAATTTGTGGTGACGGGAGAAAATGAGAATGATAGGACGGTGATTGATTTCTGTGAGGAAAGAGGTATGTGTGCAAGTAATACTTACTTCAACCGCATGAGTATTCATAAGTTTACTAGAGTTGGTGTATGTAGAGATGGTATCGAAGTGAAAAGTATGATTGATTTTGTGCTGGTGAAGAAGGATATGTTGAAGTTTGTGATGTATATTAAATCGGTGAAGTGGCAGGGGATGGGATTATCGGATCATTATGTTGTTATATGTAAGATTAAGTTAGCGGGGGCTTGGATGGAGAGGAAAGAGGTAAGGAAGGAAGTGGGAAGAATTAAGAGTGAGAAATTAAGTGAACAAGGTAATAAAGAAAAGTATTTAAGAGCGCTTGCGAATAAATCAGTTGAATTTGAACAATATGAAACTGAACAAATCTGGGCACAAATGAAGGAAGCCTTTATTAGTAGTGCAAGAGAAGTATGTGGATGTGATAAAGTATTAAGCAAGAATCTCAACAGTGAATGGTGGAATGAAGAGTTGATGCAAACTGTTAAAAGTAAAAAAGAGGCGTGGTTGAATGTGCTAAAAGCAAATGATGAGGTCTCAAAAGAAAGATGTTTGGGATTATATAAGGAGGAAAAATTGAACAGTTTGGAAGGATGAATGGGGACTTGCAAGGGCATAAGAAGATTTTCGGGAAAGAAGCGTGAAAGGTTAAGAATGAGAGTAAGGGGAACCTGAATAATGAATAGGGATGGTGCTTTCATAACTGATGAAATGGATGTGAGAAGAGTGTGGAGGAAACACTTCGAAAATCTGCATAACATTGGTAGTAATAAAAAGGATTGTATGTGAGTTTAATGGTGCAAGAAGAAATAGGTATTTTGGGGATGAGATAATGGGTAGGGTGAGAAAATTGAAGAATGGTAAATCTGCAAGAATTGATGGAATTGATCAAGGATGGAGGCAAGATGGTGATTGGATGGATTTGGAAGTTGTGTAACAAAGCGTTTATGAAGGGTATAGTTCCGAGAGATTTATAAGGGTAAGGGGAACTGTAGGAACTATAGGGGAATAAGTTTATTGAGTGTTGTAGGGAAGATATATGCTGATATTTTAGTTGAAAGAGTACGTCGAGTGACTGAAGGACTAATTGGTGAAGAACAAGGTGCATTTAGAAGTGGTTGAGGATGTGTGGATCAAATTTTTACATTGAAACAAATGATTGAGGAAATGAAAGAAGAAAAATAAATTGTATTTAAGTTTTATGGATTTGGAACAGGCGTATGACAGGATCAAAATGTGGAAGCTCTGTGGCAGAGGTTAGTAATATATGGTGTTGGTGGAAAGCTTCTGAATGGAATCAAAAGTATGTATGACGATAGTGAAGCGTGTGTAAGAATAAATGGAATCGAAAGTGATTGATTTAACATTAATAGCAGAGTGAGGTAGAGATTTGTTATGTCTCCGTGGTTATTTAATTTGCGTGTGGATGGGGTTATGAAAGAATTGGAGGTGGGAGTAGCAGGGGAAGGTTTTAGAATGATGAAGAATGGAAAAGAGTGGAGGGTACCTTGCTTATTGTATGTGGATGATTTGGTTTTGTATAGTGAATCTGAA
>JABUQX010132577.1:5000-23981 GCA_015478945.1 Trachelipus rathkii | reverse complement strand
TATATTTTAAAGGAATTGTGTGGCGCACCGCACCGTAGCGATCTTTTACATTTTAAAGGATTTGTGTAGCGCACCGCACCGCGCTACACCGTGCCGAACTTTTACATTTTAAAGGAATTGTGTGGCGCACCGCACCGCACCGAACTTTTATATTTAAAGGATTTGTGTGGCGTACCGCACCGCACCGCACCGCACCGCACGGAACTTTTATCTTTTAAAGGATTTGTGTGGTGCACTGCACCGCACCGCAACGAACTTTTATATTGTAAAGGATTATTGTGGCGCACCGCACCGCATCGCACCGAACTTTTACATTTTAAAGGATTTGCGTGGCGCACCGTACCGCACTGCACCGCACCGCACCGCACCGAACTTTTACATTATAAGGGATTTGTGTGGCGCACCACACCGCACCGCGCCAAACTTTTATATTTTAAATGATTTGTATGGCGCACTGCACCGAACTTTTACAATTTAAAGGATTTGTGTGGCGCACCGCAATGAACTTTTATATTTTAAAGGATTAGTGTGGCGCACCGCACCGCACTGAACTTTTACATTTTAAAGGATTTGTGTGGCGTACCGCACCGCACCGAACTTTTACATTTTAAAGAATTTTTTTGGCACACCGCACCGAACTTTTATAGTTAAAGGAATTGTGTGGCGCACCACACCGCACCGTAGCGATCTTTTACATTATAAAGGATTTGTGTGGCTCATCGCACCGCGCTACACCCTGCCGAACTTTTACATTTTAAAGGAATTGTGTGGCGCACCACACCGAACTTTTATATTTAAAGGGTTTGTGTGGCGTACCGCACCGCACCGAACTTTTACATTTTAAAGGATTTGTGTAGTGCACCTCACCGCACCGCACCGACCGCATCAAACTTTTACATTTTAAAGGATTTGTGTGCCGCACCACACTGAACCTTTTTATTTTAAAGGGTTTGTGTGGCACACCCCACCACACCGCACCGAACTTTTACGTTTTAAAGGATTTGTGTGGCGCACCGCACCGAACTTTTATATTTTAAAGGATTTGTGGCACTCCATACTGAACTTTTACATTTTAAAGGATTTGTGTGGCGCAACCGCACAGCACCGCACCGCACCGCACCAAACTTTTACATTTTAAAGGATTTGTGTGGCGCACCGCCCCGAATTTTTACATTTCAAAGGATTTGTGTTGCGCACCGCACCGAACTTTTATATTTTAAAGGATTTGTATGGCGCACCGCACCGAACTTTTACATTTTAGGGATTTGTGTGGGGCACCACACAGAACTTTTACATTTTAAAGGATTTGTGTGGCGAACCGCACCGCACCACACCGCACTGCACCGAACTTTTACATTTTAATGAATTTGTTTGCCACACCGCACCGAACTTTTATATTTTAAAGGAACTGTGTGGCGCACCGCACCGTAGCGATCTTTTACATTGTAAAAGATTTGTGTAGCGCACCGCACCGCGCTACACCGTGACCGAACTTTAATTTAAAGGTTGTGTGGCGCCCGCACCGAACTTTTATATTTAAAGGATTTGTGTGGCGTACCGCACCGCACCGCACCGAACTTTTACCTTTTAAAGGATTTGTGTGGTGCACTGCACCGCACCGCAACGAACTTTTATATTGTAAAGGATTTGTGTGGCGCACCGCACCGTATCGCACCGAACTTTTACATTTTAAAGGATTTGCGTGGAGCACCGCACCCAACTTTACCATTTTAAAAGATTTGTGTGCCGCACCGCACCGCACCCCACTGCACCGGATTTTTTTCTGCGGTTCCACTGGCGACACCGCACCGCACCGCACGCACCGCACTCCGCACCGCACCGCACCGCACCGCACCGCACTGCAACCGAACTTTTATATTTTAAAGGATTGTGTGGTGCCCGAATCGCACGACACCGGTACACTGGATTTCTGTTGCGCACCGCACCGCACCGCCACCAAACTTTTAAGTTTAAATGATTTGTTATGGCGCACTGTGGCACGAACGTTACAATTTAAAGGGTTTGTGTGGACGCACCGCACCTGAACTTTTATATTTTTAAAGGAGTAGTGGGCGCACCGCACCACACTGAACTTTTACATTTTAATGGATTTGTGTGTGGCGTTACCGCACCGCACCGAACTTTACATTTTGAAAGTATTTTTTGAAAGCTGCCCTATTTTATATTTAAGGAATTGTTCCTTTTCTACATAAGCACCGCATCGAACTTTTTACATTTTAAAGGATTTGTGTGGCTCATCGCACCGCGCTACCCCTGCCGAACTTTTACATTTTAAAGAATTGGGGCGACCGACACTGAACTTTTATATTTTAAAGGGTTTGTGTGGCGTACCGCACCGCACCGAACTTTTACATTTTAAAGGATTTGTGTAGTGCACCGCACCGCACCGCACCGACCGCATCAAACTTTTAAATTTTAAAGGATTTGTGTGCCGCACCACACTGAACCTTTTTATTATTAAAGGGTTGTGTGGCCACCCCACGACACTGCACCGACTTTTACATTTTAAAGGATTTGTGTGGCGCACCGCACCACACTGCACCGTACCGCACCGAACTTTAACATTTTAAAGGATTTGTGTGGCGCACCGCACCAAACTTTTACATTTTAAAAGATTTGTGTGACTCACCGCACCACACTGCACCGAACTTTTATATTTTAGACGATTTGTGTGTCACGACACCGCACTGAACTTTTATATTTTAAAGGATTTGAGTGGCGCACCGCACCGCATCGCACCGAATTTTTACATTTTAAAGGATTTGTGTGGCCCATCGCACCGAACTTTTACATTATAAAAGATTTGTGTGGTGCACTGCACCGCACTGCGCCAAACTTTTATATTTTAAAGAATTTGTATGGTGCACCGCACGGAACTTTTATATTTTAAAGTATTTGTGTGGCGCACAGCACCGCACTCAACTTTTATATTTTAAAGAATTTGTGTAGCGCACTGCACCGCACCACACCGCACCGCACCGCACCGCACCGCAGCGAACTTTAACATTTTAAAGGATTTGTGTGGCGCACCGCACCTCACCAAACCGCGCCGAACTTTTACATTTTAAAGGAATTGTGTGGCGCACCGCACCGAACTTTTATATTTAAAGGATTTGTGTGGCGTACCGCACCTCACCGAACTTTTACATTTTAAAGGATTTGTGTGGTGCACCGCACCGCACCGCAACGACCGCACCGAACTTTTACATTTTAAAGGATTTGTGTACCGAACTGCACAGAACTTTTACATTTTAAAGGATATTGTGGCGCACCGCACCGCACCGCACCGCACTAAACTTTTATATTTTAAAGGATTTGTATAGCGCACCGCACCGAACTTTTACATTTTAAAGGATTTGTGTGGCGCACCGCACCGAACCTTTACATTTTAAGGATTGTGTTGCAACCCCCCCAAAGCCGGCCCCCCCCCCCCCACCCAAAAATCCACAGCGCACCACACTGAGCTTTTACATTTTAAAGGATTTGTGTGGTGCACCGCACCGCACCATACCGCACCGCACCGAACTTTTACATTTTAAAGAATTTGTGTGGCTCCACACCGCACCGAACTTTTACATTTTAAAGGGTTTTTGTGGCGCACTGCACCGCACCGCACCGAACTTTTAGATTTTAAAGGATTTGTGTGGCGCATCGCACCGCACTGCACCGAACATTTACATTTTAAAGGATTTGTGTAGCACACCGCACCGAACTTTTACATTTTAAAGAATTTGCGTACCGCACCGCAAGGAACTTTTACATTTAAAAGGATTTAAGGGATATATATATATATATATATATATATATATAAGAATATATATATTTTTCTTATATATATATATAATATATATATTAATTAATATATAGTATATTATTATTTATATAATATATATATATATATACATATATACTTAGTATATATGTATATATTATATATATATATATATATTATATATTATATATATATAATAATATTATATTACTATATATTAATATATATTATATATATATATATATATATATATTATAACTATATATGTATATATATATACTATTATATATATATATATATATATATAATATATATATTATATATTATATTATATACATATATTATATATTAATATTGATATATATCTATATATAATTATTATATATATATATAGAGAGAGAGAGGAGATGAGAGAGAGAGAGAGAGAGAGAGAGAGAGAGGAGAGAGAGAAGAGAGAGAGGACGAGAAAGGAGACAGAGAGAGACAAGAGAAGAGGACAGAGAGAGAGAGAGAGAGAGAGAGAGGAAGAGAGAGAGAGAGAGAGGAGAGAGGAGAGAGAGAAGGAGAGAGAGAGAGAGAGAGGAGAGAGAGAGACCGGAGAGAGAAGAGGCACGGCAGTAAAAAGTTACTAGAGCGCCACTGATATATATATTACTGTACTATATATATAATATATATATATATATAATATATATTATATATATATATATATATATATTATATATATATATATATTATTATATATATAGTATACTATATATATATATAGATATATTTTATATATATATACTACTATATTTATATATATATATATTATTTAAACTATATATCTATATATATATATATTATATATATATAGTATATATATATATATTATATTATTATAAATATATTATATTATATATTTTAATATTTATATATATATATATATAATTGATGAAATTGTCACTACGTGAATAAGGGAACCATTGACCGAAGCTGGATGAAGTCTATATACAATACATGCTGTTTTTTATATTTCATATTTGATAGCTTCCCATATTTATTTCATTGTTGATCTTTTGACCAAGATGTACAGCACTGTCTCCTAATGTATTTTTCTATGGGGGGAAAAAATCTAGATATAATTTTCATTACAGTAATATTTATATATTTATATATTATATATATATATATTATATATATATAATATATTATATATATATTATATATATATATATATATAGTGAATAAATTAATGGTGCTTTTTGAACTCCTTTACTGAGCTACATGCATGCAATCAACCAACCAAAGTCAACAACGTCAACATGGGTATAACAACAGTTGGGATATATTTTTCAGTGAAGAGTGAGAATTATATATTATATTATATTATATTAGATATATATATAGTATTATATAATATAATTATGTTATATTGATACAAACTATATATATTTTCATATAGAACTATTAAATTATGTATATATATATATATATATATATTTATATATATATATATATATATATATATATTTATAATATATATGTATATACTATATATATATATAATATTACGTATATATATATATTATTATATAATATATAATACTACGGATATAGAATGGAAATGTTAAGATATATTAGATATATATATATATATAGTATATATATATATATCAGTTATGATATTGGGATTATGGATAGAATATAGTACTATATAGATATATACATATATATAATTAGTCAATTATATATTTATAATATATATAACGTATATATATATATTATATATATATATATATATATATATATATATATATATAGTATATTATAATATACTATATATATATATAGTACTAATGTATATATCTATATATATATATATATATATATATAGTTATAGTTAATATATTATAGTATAATATTAATATATTATAGAATATATATATATAAAGTAATATATAATAAAGATATAGAGATAGATATCATAGTAGTGTAGTATATATATAATAGAAAAGATATTTTAACACTATCTTTATGAGTACTTATATATATATTATATATAATATAGAGTATATAGATATTAATAGTATATAAAGATTTAGTATTATATTGATATGTATAACTTCGAATATATATATAGTAATACTATATATAATATGATAATTATATAGTAGCGGTAATAGTATGAGTAGATACTATAACTAGATACTGTATAATAGAGAGAGAATTAATTGAATAATTGTGGATAGGTAAAAGTAGTTCCATAAAAAATAAGGCAGTTCTACGAGTAAGAGGTATGAATAAAAGATAAGCTAAACCAAGTATAAAGATGTGAAGGATATACAGTATAAATACGATAGGGAGTTTGTGTACGTATAATATGGAAGGTTGCTGAGTGTATTGTAAGTATTGTCAAAGTAAAGTGAGTGTATATATATAACTAGATATCAATTAAGTGAGAGTTGGGAAAAGGATGTCGAGAGGAAGGAACTACGGGTGTTGATAGGGCTATTGTGAAAGTAGAAGGAAAACAATATCTCCATAGTTATTAGTGGGTATAATACTTAAGGCCCCATTGAGGAAGTCCGGGAGAAAAAGATAGCTGATCTCAGACCAATTTTTATTAACAATCCATTTTGTGTGTTCAAGATAATAAATGTGAACCCTACATTTTAGAAGTAATCAGGTGAACATGGGGCCCAAGCGACTTACTGGAATACATAATGGTCATTATTCCGATATAAGTAGATTAACTGTGCAGTGGTACCGGTAGGCGCAGTTAGCCTGATGAGATGCCCACACTTTAGCCTCCCCCGATCCCTAAGTCTGCCTGCACGGGAGCATAAAGACCAGCTCGCATAAATTGTATTACACTATTCTCTGGCGAGCGTTTTGGTATTGGCACTTTTTTTGGACAATACACACCAAACCCGCCGTAACCTCAAAAAAGAACGAAAATTGGGTTAGTTAGGGCGTAGGGGCGGTTTTCGAATAATAAAGATAAATCCCAATAATATAAGATAATAAATAAAAAGATAGGGATGAGTATTAAAAAACTGTAAAACTCCAAAGAATTAACTTAAGAAGAAAGAATAGTAATAATTAATTATCAAGGTTAATAATGGATGTGATCAAAAACTAGATATCATAAGGTGGAGAACGTTTAAATTAAATTTAGATATACTCATTCTCTTTTTCGACTTGTGCGGGTTCGGTAGTTTTGCATAATCCCTAAAGACAACGCACCGACTTAGTAAGGAAGTGGAAAATGTTCTCCGCACTCCGATTGCGCAGACAAGCCGCCTAACCCTGCAACTTCGAGCACCGTTCACGCATACGCCACCGAGCCGCAGCGCGGCTCGCCTCCGTCGCAACGCCCCGCGAGTTCCCGCACGCCCAAGCTGCATCGAGTGTGTGCCAGAGCGTGTCGGCGCAGATAAAATACTTGGCTTGTGCATGTATTGGCACAAGTGTTGTGTCTTTCTCAAAAAATCAGTGCACCCATAAGTGCAGAAGTTGTCCCAGCAAGACAGAGCTTGCGAAGGAGCACACATCGTCACGTGCGCTCGCTGTGTTCATCCCACTTCTTGTGAGTCTAGAGAATGTATATATGACAGAAGCGCGCGTCTGTTTGAAGCGGTCTCGTCCGATTGTGGCGCTATTGAAAAGCACCTTTTCGCATATACTACCGTCTTGCACCCGTTCCTGCCTCTATAACGAGATTGACCCTACTTAGGTAGTTCAAAAACACAAACAACAACACTTGCCCGAATATTATTTGATTTTATTATTATTATTATATTTTATATGTTCATATATTTTGATATATTATTATTATTATTATAGGTGTAATAATTTATTTTCTTATATAAATTAAATATATTATTATTATTAATTACTATATAATCCAGCATTAAAAATTTATTTACTCTGCGTTAATTTTAATTAATAAAGTGATAGTTTAATATGCAATGACACGTGTTATTTGAATAATAAATATCCTACGGGTGTTTAATAATAAATAATAATTAATATGTGGTATAAGTATACTATAGGCCAATTTCATAATTATATCTTGATCAGCTAAAGAAAGACGTTTTTCATATTCCTTTGTAATATTTATGCATGTATTCCTAATAATTTAATCCTATACCTAAGCTGTCAATCCTACTATTCCCTAAAAATAAACTAAAATAAAATAGGTAATAAGTAGCTGTATATGTATATATTAATGTCTATTGGAGTTGAATCCTCCTAGTGGTACTTTTCCTAAATAACTACAAGAATTATCATCCATATATAATTGTGTGAAAATATATGAATAAGTTAATTAACGAATAAAGTCCTTCATGCGATTAAGATTTAGGTTGATATCTTTTGTGCTAAAGCATTGCTGTATATAAGTATAAAGTGTCATAAATTGAATTAGTGTTTAATAATTATATTAACATAAATATTATTTAATTTGCATATATATATATATCTAAGTACTGTAATTTTGATTATATATATATTCAATAATTTACATAATAAATAATATGTTCGTACATTGCGTTGTGTTCTTAAATAAATACTAATTACAAACGCACCTGAAACCACAATACCAGATAACTCTCCTGATATAATATTAAATTTATAATTTTCAGTGGGGGAGAGTGGTACTATAAATAGTTAATATAATATGAAGTAGGGTACATTAATTATATAATTGAGTCCCATTAATGTTTCTCAAATAAACAATAAGTTTAAGATCACAGTTTAAATAATGCGTGAATATTCCGATTTCCTAATAGATAAACTACAACAGAACCTAATGAAAATACAGACCAGGAGGTGTATTTAGTTTATAAGTGAGGACAGCTGTTTGATAGGACTTAACTGTAGTTCTTACTGATAGTAAGTGAGTATTAATAATAATAGAATAGAAGCTCCTTTTAATAAACTAACACAAAAGTGATAGCTATAAAAATTCTGCTCACTTGACCCTTTAATCTGTGAATTGTTTCAAGACCCTGAATTGCGTCAAGGCCAGTGTGTGTTGTAGCGTTGTGTTTGCGCTTGTGTTGTGTAGGTGTGTGTGTGTGTGTGTGTGTAGTAAATGTTTGGAACCAAAGGAGACAGTAGTTCCCCCTTTGAGGAGCAATTGTTCCTGAGAGTATGTATGTTCGTGTAACAGAAATTTATATACTAGTTAGGTTTATTTTTCTATCAAAGATAAGCGTGATCTCGCGCCCCCGAGTATTTTCCTTCCCTTTTGAAATACTTTAATGGTAAAACTTAAAAGTATTATTGATCTACCAGTTAAATTTAAAATTTATAAAAGCTAAAGAATTTCTTTATATACTGTCATTTATTATGATTTCTTGCCATATTAATTTATGATTTCTATATAGCTTCTTATTTCTTGATTTAGCTCATTCTTTATTCTCCCAATAAGTTTTCAGTTTTCAAATCTATTTTACTGTTATCACAGTATATATTATATTGTACAGTAGGACAAGTACCGTATATGGTACAGTAATAACAAAATTTTATGCAGAATTTTTTATGGATTGCCATGGCCTTGTAAAATGTCTATTAGCACCACCTACTTTCAAACAAATTATTATTTTTTTTTATTTATTTATTCATACAAACTAAGGACTGTGGATGGGACAGTCTTTGATAGGTCCATGTGGCTTCATGTATTTTATTCTCAATTGTTCTAATATTTTATCCTTAGGGAAGAAACTACTCTTTGATTCTTATCCTTTTCAGAAGAAAAGCAAAGCAAAGCAATTGGAACATGCATAGTTAACTTTGTAATCAATACTCATAAAATCAAAAGAAATGAGGATCAATTTATAATTCTATTTAGTAACTGAGTTATAAGTTATTCTCAATCCTCTTGTCTTCTGCAAGTAGAAAGGGTAAAAATGGCTAGCCCTACAATCGAGTCATTGTGTTGTCTTTTATCATCCACAAAATTTAGTAGATCTCTTATATTGACCTTTGATCCACTTCCATACAATTTGGTATCATTGTTTGCATCATTATTCAGCATAGTAGGATCCGCATCACAGGTAAGTTAAGATCGAAAATAGTGTTGCTAGATGAAAAATATCTTTAAATTAAACTATTGTATTTTGAAGCATTTGTTTTATCTAATTTAAATGTAAAATTTTAAAAATCTGTTCAAATTTCCCAAAATTATCTGTAAATATTACATGCCCAACTTATTCTAACATTATCTGCCTTTTCTAAAATCTGACCTAACTTTCCTACCCATCCCTCATGTATATTACAGTATATATTATATACTGTAACTATATTATCCCATATTTTGTCAGAATGTCATGTTTCTATAATATATTTAAAGTACATTCTCTATTGTCATTTACACATATATTTTCCCGTAAATTTTACCACTATTCCCAGTCTAAAACCAAGTCAGTTGTATTTTTATGTTAAGATTGAGTACAGTATTTATTTCTTTTGCAGTTGAATGAATTACGCAGGAATGAAAGGCAGAGACAAAGACAGCAAAAGCGGTCTGGTACATCTTTACGGACTAGAGGAAAGAGCTATCATAAGATGTCTGGCTTTGGCTGATTGTGCAGCAGCTCTTGGTTATTATTATTATTATTATTATTATTATTATTATTATTATTATTATTATTATTATTATTAATTATTATTATTATTATTATTATTATTATTATTATTATATTATTATTATTATTAGTTGTAGTAGTAGTAGTAGTAGTAGTAGTACTTGTAAAATTAAATAATTGTATTTACTATATTATAATCACCATTATTTTCAGATTGATAGTAAATTTTGTACTAAATTATAAATAATTTTCAGGAATTTTCATACGTTCTTTGATATGGATTAAATTCAACTCATTTGGAGCATTAGAAAATGTTGATCTCATGGAGAAAATTTTATGTATTTTTCTGTCTGTAAGTGTTATCTGCTTGTAATTTTTTTAAATGAAAAATCAGTAAATTTGCTTTAGTTGAATGGTACAATTAGCTTACCATACTTACTTTTGGCATTTTGTTTAGTTTAATAGTTTTAAAATCAAGTTACAATTTTTGAAATGGGAAAAAGGTTAATTAAATTATTATGTAAGGAATAGAGAGGTCAAGAAATATCATTTAATTTTTTTCTGTAATACTGCTATTGGTGTAGCAGATATTTCACATTTTGCTCTGATGGGTATTTAACATGTGCTCAACATGCAGGATTGCATAGTTTTTCTTTCCCCACAAAATCAATCCACAATTATTTATACACTTTTAATCCAGTGGTTCCCATACTTTTCCTGTTCACGACACCCTTGCTTAATTCAGCTTTACCCAAGGCACCCTATGTTAAGTTCTTATTATTTTTCTTTTTAAAATCGGTTATTATTTTATTTTTACTATTTTAATAGAAGATTAATTTGAAAATGGAAATAAAATTATAAAATTTTTCTAATGTTTCGGGTCACCTCTGTGGGGAAGGCTCGACTCTAGGGCTTGTCAATAACTTTCATAGTATACACAAAGCCTAAAACATGCCATGAAATCCACAAAGCACCTAGGGCTTGTCAATAACTTACATAGTATCCACAAAGTCAACAACTAAAGGAAAAAAAATATATAGCTAAAGTACATGCTAACCACACTACAAGCTTTAATAACTTCATAGTAATAACATGAATTTAACCTAATAGCTACTGTAACTAAAAACCCGCCAATCATTGGCTTAGTCAAAATATCTATTTGAACCCAAACCCCATCCACTATCTTATCCAATCCTTCTCTTAAATGTTTGCATCCGAGTCACACTCAAAACCTCCTGTGTTGCAAACCATTCCAAAATTTACCAACCCTATTACTGAATGAATGCTTTCTTTAAATTCTTACCTATGCCCTGGTCTCTCCCGTCCGTGCTCTACTAGGAAGAATTTATTGGTCTCTGGATTATCAATAGATGTAAAATATTTTTGTAGACTTGTATCATATCCCCCTCTGAGAAATTCGCTTTTCTACCAAGTACGAAAACATTCCAAACCACTTCTTCAGCCTCTCCTACATAGCTCTTGCCTCTTCAAACCCAGAAATCATCTTTTTTGCTCTACGTTGCACTCTCCTAGCAATTCTATCTAAACGTCTTTCTTTAACTAAGGGGCTTCAAACTTGGCTGCACAATACTCTGGATCAATGCCTAACAAGTTATTACAGTTTACTTTATAAAATCCTTGCTCTGTAAACAACACTTGCTATCATCCTTTATTAGCTTTTTCCTTGCTTCCAAACACTGAATAGCTTTGGTCAAATTTTACTGCTTCAATTTACACTTAAATTCTTTTTCTCGGTATTCCACAGACTCTAGGCTTATCCCCACTTCATATGCAGTTAAACTTTTTATTGAGTAACCTAGGTGAAGAACTTATTACACTTTTTACTATTAAAAATTCATTTGCCACTTATCTATCCACCCAAGAAGTTTATCAAGTTCATTTTGAATCCTTATACATCCATCAGTATTCCTTACTGAGGTAGCTACTTTGGTGTCATCTGCAAACTTAGAAACCTTACATTTAAGTCCCTGATCTAAATCATTTATATATATGAGGAACAACAGTGCCACAGCCACGATGAACCCTGTGGAACCACCAGTTTCACCTATTTCCCATTATGATATTGCCGATGTCAGTGTGTGGTGATCGAGGCAACTGTTTTCTATTCCATAAACCATCTTTAATCCAACCATGTACACTCCACCGTATACCAAATGCGAATTAACCTTCATCAGCAGCCTTATGTGGGGAACCTTATCAAAAGCTTTGCTGAAATCTACATATATAATATCAACTTATTTCTGTCATTGCAGTTAGTAATGTATTCCATAAATTCTAAAAGGTTTGTTTGACATGACCACCCTTTCTAAAACTATACTGGGAGCCATACAATATGTTATCTTTCAAATATTTCCCTATATGACCTTTCAGTAACTTTTACAATCAGAGATTATTATTATTAAATCTATCTTACTACCTTTCTAAATAAATAGGCACAACATATGCTGTTTTCCAGTCATCTAGTACATCACCAAATGCTATAGATCACTTAAAAATCGAATACAATGCCTTTGCAATGTTGCTATTACCCTTCTTCAACCAAACAGGTTTTTCTCTTCACCACCCTAATGGTTTTATTTTTAAAACATTCTGACTGAATATTCATCAAAATTTTCTTAAAATGTTCCCACATGATAAAACAGTTTTGGTCATATATTATGGTCACTAATTCCTAAATTCTCCTCAACTCTAACCCTCACTCCACCATACTTTCATGCTACGTTAACATTAAGTTTAACAGTGCATCTGTTGTTTTGTAGTGTCCATTGGACTTCTGGTCTCAAAAAGTTGTCTTAGAATGCAAATTTCATAAATACAAAACTACTATGTCTTTATTACGACCAAAGGTCCCCATATAATAATAGAATCTGCAGAAATTTTATCAAAAATTCACTCAATTTTGGACGTACCTTTTTCTTTATATGTTGGCATGTCTCAATCTTTCACCATTCCTTTCTTCCAACTCCGTCTCACATTCCTTTTTGATTTCGGTATGTTACTGTACATAGGATATTCTACACAAGATTTTCAACATTATGATAGTCATTAATGTCAGTTTATAACATAGATTGAATCATTGTTTAGCCATAAAGTGCCACACCCACCATTTCCTTCTTCCTTCACGCGTCGTATGTAAATAATAAATATAATCTGTCTATTTCTATTCCTTTAAAGGAGTCCTTATACATTGTTCTTCATTAGTACCCATGCTTCACGTGATGCACAATAATGTCTAGTATTCTTTATGGTTTAAACTATTCAGGCAATCTTTTTTGTTTCTAAGGCTGAGGAGCATTGGATAGAAAGCAGTTTAATATTCAATTCTGCTGTTACTTTTCTATGTCATATCATCAATTAATTTGAGCCCTGTAACAGCGCTAGTTCATTTTATCTCACCGAATTTAAGTTTACCATTGCTATAGATTATTCATATCAAGATTTAGCCCCCATCACCCCTAACTTTTACCTAGCTTTTTTGATAGACATCTCTCCAAAAACTGGTACTGAAACTCCAACGACTTTATGACTCAAGTGAACTCCGTTCTATGCAAAAAGATCCTTTCAGAAATTCTCTCACATAAAAGTTCCGAAAAACTAATATTTTTCTGAAAAACATAAGTTTCCCTAACCATTTCATTTACACCTAAAGACCTACTTCCCCATTGTAACCTGACAAACACTAACCCATAAGGTAAAATCCAGAAATCATTGCACCCCTTCTTCCACTAGTTTTATCTTGCTGAATCAACCTCCTATAATCTGCTATTAATTTTTCTGACCTTTATGTCCTATATCATTTGTACCCACTGCACAATCACATTTGAATCAACATTTGTAATCTCTCTATCTATCCTATCCACGATATCACTCTCTCTGGTACCTAGATAACATACTCTCAATCGTTTCCTTCTATCCATATTTTTTGAAAAGTCTTTTCTAGAAAATATATAAAAGAGAAAGAAACTATATGAGCAGTAGAGGATCAGGTTAAACAAAATTAATAATAAATTAATAATAAAATAATTAATAATAATAAATAATAATATAATAATAATAAATAATAATAATAATAATAATAATAATAATAATAATAATAATAATGATAATATGAAAACCTTTTGCTTAGCAAGGTGTATTATAAACCTTTAAATGTTAACATTTATGAAAGTTTTAACAAGACATTTACAGCTTAAGAAACTGGAGTTTTGTTGAAAAACAAACACAAAAATATTATCATTATTATTATTATTATATTATTATTTTATTATTTATATTATTATATTATTATTATTTTATTTCATTATTCATTATTATTATTATTATTATTATTATTATTCATTTTTCTTAAACATTCACACCTCACAGGCATTTCCTTCTTCTCTAGCTGGGGAACTACCCTAGGTAATTGCTACCTAGAATCCAGGCAAGGGATTAAACCTTAACTCTTTGTCTCTTGACTCAGTTGCTCTACCATTGCGCCACTGGAACCTTAATTATTATTATTATTATTGTTATTATTATTATTATTATTATTATTATTATTATTATTATCATTATTATTATTATTATTATTTGATCTTCTGTTAGGCATGGATACACTACTTCTACACTGCCACTTATATATGGACTTTCATTACGCCAAACCGGCTTTGTTGATGTTCATTTTGGGTTGCGTAGTGTTCAGTTTCAACCCAAAACCATAATTCACATATTTTGGTTGGGACTCCATTGCTTCTGTGCCTTATTGGGAATACTCACACCTTTTACTTTGCCTATTTAAAGTAAGCATATATATTATATATATATAAATATATATATTATAAATTATAATATATATTATTATATATATATATTATATAATATATATATATATATATATATATATAGTATATATATATATATATATATATATATATTGAATGTGTATTAAAGATTTTATATTATATTAATTAATATGTTATAAAATATATTTTTATTTTATTTTATTTTTTACATTGAATAAGGAAGGCCAATGCCCTTTTCAAAAGGACCCGCAAAAAAAAAAAAAAAAAAAAAAAATAAATAAAAAAAAATTAAATAAATAAAAAAAAGATGATATTCAAGAAAGACATCAAGAATGGAAACGGTAACTCACTATGTGCCACTTGCCTAAACGCAATTCCCTCCAGGTGGGCGCAGACGCGGGATTTACAATAGGGCAAGATTGAATTATTAGCCGGGAAATAAAAAGGCAAGGAGATCCACCAAAACAGAATGTGGCATGAAAGAAGGTACGTGGTACCACCAACGGAGTGATCCTTGAGTTCTCCAATATTGCACCCACAATATTCCTGAATGAAAACAAGCACCTCATGTTTACGATGGCGACGCAGTGGGGAGGAATGCGAGAGGTCAATTGTCTCGAGCACCTGACCTTGCCGTTGTCTGACCTATAGAAAAAGAGATAGGGCACACGAACGTCACGGACCACCCCGCCAGCAGAGAAGAGCGGGTCACAACGGGAGTCAGGTGGGAAAGTATGACGACAGTTATATAAGCCTTACTGTAGCCCTTAGCTCACTCTATCCAAAAGAGGGTTGAACCGGAACCACCCCAAATGTCGGGAACAATATTTCATACAGGGACGAATAAGACTTTTATATAACTGGAGCATCTAGCAGAAGAAAAAAATTCACGCAAACTGAACAGAAATTCAGAGCCTTTTTTGAGCCCATTTTTAGCAAACCGATTGTTTTTGATCAGTGTGAGGCGTTCTCCAAGACGACAATTCACTTATTTTGTTTAGTCCTAGAATGTTATTTGTTTACGGTTAAGACATTAGATCCGTTCAAGGGAATAGGACAAAGTTGGAGGTATTTTTTTTAGAGAGGAGATATTGAAGAAACGATTGGACGTTCTTCTGAAAGAGTTGAATTCCTTTCACAAGATTACCGTTACTCACCACCTGAAGAAATTCGAACCAAATCGGCAAGAATTGAATCAGGAAGCTGTAGACGAGAGGCAACAATCTTAGACTTTACAGGAGTCACATATTGTTTTTTTTTTTACTTTTGTTTTTTTTTAAATGAAGATGGGAGATGGGGATCGGTTGAGAATCTCGGCATAAGAGTGACAGACAGAGTATAGAAGTGCAGCTAAGAAGATCGGTTGAGATGAAGGGGCGAAGTGAATAAAGTACTGGAATAAAACAGACCTGAGGAACACTACATATTAATAGAAAGGAGGAAGGCTTAAGGTTGCGTCCATCACAAAGAGCTGAAAATTGGAACTGATCTGAAAGAGGAAAACTAGAAACAAGAGTAAGCAAACGCGAAGGAGGAATCCAAAGGAAGGTAGCTTAGAGAGTAGCGACGGATGCCATACCCTGTCAAAAAGCTTTAGATATGTCAAGCGCCTACCACACAAGACTCACCATGTCCTTAAGGGCATTAAGGCCATAGATCAGTGAGATAGAAAAGGATATCACCAGTTGATATCTCAAACGTCGAAATGCTTTACTGACGATCTGAAAAGAAGGGAATGACGATTCATATGATCGACGGGAATGAGAGTTATAAAGGGAGATGTTCAAAGATTTTAGATTCTAGATATATTAAGATAAGTGCATAGGTCGATAGTTAGAAGGTCAGAGCTGGCTATTTTTTTTTTTTTTGGGTATTTGGCTTGAAATTATTAAAACAACGTCGCGCTTCCAGCCTTATTGAGAAAGTTTTAGTCATTAAGGCATAGGAGTTAGGATTGAACATAGGACAGGCGCCATGATCAGAAAGCACACGATCCTTCAAAACACCGAAGGTGAGACGGAAATCATCCTGGGCCACTGGCCTTTCCGGACGTTCCAATACGATCTCTAGTAATGTCAATTATCTATTATCAACCGTTAATATATATATATATATATATATATATATATATATATATATATATATATATATTATATATATATATAATATATTATATATATATATATATATATATATATATATATATATATATATATATATATATATATATTATTATATATAATATATATATATATATAATATATAATTAGTATATATTATATATTATATTATATATAATATATATATATATATATATCATATATATAAGTATATATATATTATATATATATTAATATATATCATATATTATATATATTATATATATATTATATATATATATATATATATATATATATTATATATATATATAATAGTATATTATTGTAAAAATGAATTCCCGGTCCCGGCCGAATTTGACATTTTTTTCCGTTTCCGGTTCGGCCGCGAATTTTTCAAAATTCCGGCCGGAAACCTTAATTACTAAGGAATATGTTATACGTTATAATTCTTAAAAAATTTGCGGAAGGGATTATTTTTGCATAACCCATTCTTTTAAACAAATATTATGGTGCCTTATGTAGTATTCATACACAGTGTATCTACATACCTACAGTATTATTGAAATTAAAGTTACTCAAATAATCTCAAATATAGGGATAATTCAAGATCACTCATTTAAATTTCAAATTTAAAATCCAAAATCTAAATATATATTACTATATAATATATATATATATATATATTATATATATATATATCATATATATAATATATATATATATATATATATATATATATATATTAATAATAATATATATATATATATATATATATATATACCGTATTATATATATATATATATTAATATATATATATATATATATATATATATAAAATATAATATATATATAAATATATATATATATATATATATATATATATATAATATATATATATATTATATATATTATATATATATATATATATATTATATATTATATTGCAATGGAAACATACGTTAGGTCCAATTTTTCAAACTGCCTCGTAAGCCAGTGAGTAGTTAAAGAAAATTAAATGACTCGTTTGAATATTTAGCAGTCCATGTATCTGGTAGTAAATGATATCTTGATTCAGCGCTTAGATAACTTCATGGAATACTTGCCTCAATTTACATGTATGAAGTTGGTAACATCATCTCTCTACAAAAAAATATTTCTACACTAGAAATAAGATATTTTGGTGAGATGGGCAAGACAGTCTCTACAAGTTCTAACAAGTTTTAGTGATGTCGTGGTCCCACTAACACTGAATATCATGAGTGCCATAAACGTACAGGAACCCTAGGACTGCACTCAGAAACAACCGACTGCCAGAAGCTCGGTGATAGGTCTCTTGTGGCTGGTCCTGGTTCAACACTAGCCGAAACGCAGTCCTACCTCACCAACGGCACGCGAACACTCACCCCGTGAATGGCTGGTTACTCATTGCAATAAAATTTTTATTTTCTGAAGAATTGGCTGTAATTTGGGGTCATTGATTTGACAAATTTTGGGGGGGGAAGGAGAAATTTTCCTCAAGACTCACTTGTTTCACCGTCTTCGATCTTTCGCTATTTTGTTGTGTCCAGTGTTTCTAGAAAATACAGGATTACTCCCTTTTACTATCCCAAATTTTTGACTTTCGGATATTCAGATATTTCTCTTCCCACGGGATGACTTTCTCCATATGTTTATGAATAGTGGCG
>JABUQX010132576.1:7500-23354 GCA_015478945.1 Trachelipus rathkii | reverse complement strand
AAGAATTAAAGATAGGGTGGCAGGGGAGAGTGTTTAGACTGATGGGAGAATGGAAGAGAGTGAGTGGATGTTGCCCTGCTTATTGTATGTTGATGCATTTGATTTTGTGTGACGTGACTGAATCTGAAAGAAGGTTTTGAGAGACGAGGTACGGGAGAGGGGGGTTTGCCAGGTTTGTGTGTAGAAGGAGGGTAAGTATGAACAGTAAAATGAAAATAAGAAAATTCGGTATGGTGTGTGGTGAGAAAGGTGAGTAACAGAGTGCAATGAACAAAAACGTAGATCCACGGACTAGGCCGCCAAGCTCCGCGTACGGCGATGGTTGCCTCGGATTCAGACTTAACCCGGGTTTCTTGACGGGATCATTATAGCGCGTATTCTGAAGCATCCTTGGGCGTGACCTTCGCGACTGTTCTCCATGAGTTTACGTTTCTTTTCGGTGGTGTCAGCACCACGTGCGCATGGCGACCGTTCTAATGTGGGTGCGTCTGTCGTCGGAAGACTAGTCACGACTGGCGTTTACTCAGGGCGACTATCAGTCGTATACATCGTTAGCGCAGTTGACTGCGCTTAGACATCTAAATAAATATATCTTCTTCTGTCTCCTGTAAATTATTTTCAAAGATTATTTTAAGGAACTTAAATCCATTTTATGTACAAGAAATAACTAGTGAAAGACACTTCAGGGTCAATCCCAGAATGTTGGTCTTACCCCATACACTCAAAGATTACTTTTAAGGAAATTAAATTAAATTAATTACAGAATAACTATTTAGACATATGTGATAAAAAAATCAAAGCTGAATGTTTTGAAGGTGGTAATAATAATATATAATACATAATAATAAGTAATAAAACAAAAACATAGATTTAATAATTAATAAATAATAATAATAATCTAAAAAAATTTAATTAATTAATTCTTTTTTTAATTTTTTAAATTTTAATTAATAAAAAATAATAATAATATAGATAATAAAATAATTAATAATAATAATAATTAATAATACATGAATAATATATATATAATAATAATAATAAATTAATAATAATAATAAGATAATAATTAATTAATAATAATAATAATAATAATTAAATAATAATACATAATAATCAATAATGAATAATAATGATTAAATTAATAATACGATAAAATAATAATAATAATCAATAATAATAATAATAATAATAAATAATAATTAATAATAATAAATAATAATAATAATAATAATAAATAGTAGATAATCATACTACCACCACTAACTCAACTACTACTACCATAACTACTACTATCTACTACTACTAACTACTACTTACTAATAATAAATAATAATGAATAATAATAAAATAATAATACATCATATATGAAAAATAGAGGTATGAATAATAATAAAAAAATCGATAATAGTCAATAATATAATAACGAGGATAATAATAATATCAAGGAATAATAATAATAGTAATTAATTAATGAATAATTAAAATATTAATGATAATAAATATAATTAATAGATAATAATAATAATAATAATAATAATAATAATAATAATAATAATAATAATAATAATAATAATAAAATAAAATAATAATAATAATAATAATAATAATAATAATAATAATAAATAATAATAATAATAATAATATAATAATAATATAATAAAAATAATAATAATAATAATAATGAAATAATAATAATTATAATAATATATTAATAATAATAATAATATAATGGTGAAAAATGCCATTTGTTACATAGAGACGCAAAATAGCTAAATATTTCCTATTTCACATTAATTACTTTATGTTATTTCCTATGTTGAAAGAAATTGTATCCTGTTATGTAAAATCCATATTAGGAAACAAATATAAATAGGTTGTTGTTTGATGCTAATTATAATATGGGAGATAATGAAGATTAAATTAGAAATTTAACAAAATTAAAAAAAAAAATACTACAAAACTGCTAAAAGAAGAACTACAGATCAACGACTAGCAGGGATTTTACAGTCCACCCAGGGCTAGTCTGCTAATTTTTTGACTTATTTATTGTGTGGAGATGTGATGCAGACAGAAGATCCATTGAAGAAAATTGAAGATGGCAAAGAAGAACTGAATGTAAGTCATATGAAACAAGGACTTTCTCATGAAGGAATTTTTGAACTACAGATGAATAGCAGAATCGGCTTTCTGAGCATACCGATTCCTTATGTTGTCTTAGTACTGGATCTATAGTTAGATGTCTTTGTAGCAAAGAGTGCAGATGTGAGATTATAACAACAGAAGATAGATAGTGTGAAGAACGCAAGTACAATTACGAATCATAAGATGACAAAGGGATACATATTATGTTAGAAAAAAATGTTAAAGTTAGACGTGAAATGGTCGTTGACTTCTGAAATAGTAAAGGGACATGATGAAGTCATTGCTACGATGATTATCAAAAACCATTGATGTTAGCAGTGAAGGCAATTGAATGAAATACAACTTTGATAAAGCTTGATAAGATGAGATACGAGCGCGAAATGCTATAGATCGACCTCATGAAAAACGTTGCGGAATAACGAGTCAAGAAATCTTAAAGGCAATTACACAGGAAGTAACAGGAAGCAGGAGTTATATATACAGTGGATCTAAATATGAAACTTGAAGTCAGCTGAAGGAGAAATGATGAAGGTAGTCAGTATTGTCACTGGTACATAAAATGGGTCCAAGCACAACAACGACAAAGCGAATCTTTAATTAAGCTTCATGTAAACGCAGACAAAGATAGATTAATGTTAAGATAGAAGGGATTCATTAATTACAATATGATCAATGTATAAATTAGAAGAAGTATAGAGAATGGTATAAAGCGTTTAAAGAAGATGATAGTTTTTTATGATGTACAAATAATTTGTAATAGAGAAAAATGTTAAATAATAAAAGTTAATTTTATTACCCTTACGATAAAAAAAAGTTTATCATGTGTCGAATGGTATTTTCTGAAAGGGCAGAGCTTGAAAAGAGATAAGATCGTGAAAATATTTCAAGATTACGTAGTTGCGTAATGTTTTGACTGTGATGTGTGTGCTGTGCTGTGTGAGATGTGTGTGTGTGTGAGTGTGTGGTGTGTAGTTGTCATGTGTTGTGGTGATGTGCTGTGAGAAAAAAGGGACTGATAGTGATGTGCTGGAGAGCGGTGCGAGTACAGGATTACGTTAAAATCGATTGAAGATATTACTGGTGTTAAATGGAAATTAGATTGTTCAGGCTAAAAATATATGGGATCACTTTTATTTTTCTAAGATCAGTTTTTGGCAAAGTACATGTGCTAAAAACTTTACTCATGGTTAAAGTATATGGAAACATTTGCTACTGATTCCTGAGTCGAATTTCGAGATATCTTAGATCTGGCAATAAAGATATTTTATGCTAAATAAAGTATTATAATGATACAGAATAGATAAATGACTGATTACTCATATATGAACAAGTATATATATGTATAGGTGAAAACAGAAATATATGTATAAAGAATGAAGTGCGAATTAGAGTCACGGAAGAATGGTGATGAAGCAAGTTACCAATGAGGTGTGATAAAGAAGTATGAGTGCATAGAAAAGTCAAGTAGACTGTATAGAGTAGAATGTAAGAGAAAGAGGAAGTAAGATATGGATGTTAGACAATGCTTGAAAGAGTAAGAAAGTACGTAAGAAGAAAGAAGTTCTTCATTTGACGTTGAGCATAACCTGTTAAGTGAGTTAGTATGGCTCTCGCAGATAAAACTGATCGATAAACTTGTGTGGGAACTTATTAATAGTTAGACTCAGAGGTCATGTTTATCAAGGTAACTAACTTTAAGATGTTGCTTTAGAATATTATGTTCATATTTACACAATATATAATAATTTAATATAAGATACTATTATAATACAAAAGGGTAAGTTGGTGAAATATAACTTTTACATGATATTTAAGCTAAATATAATCTAATTACAAGTTATAGATTATTATGATATATAATATAGAAAATGAAATTAATAATCATTAAATTAAATATAATATGTTTAAGATAATATTATAATCCTAAAAAAAAGGATACTCCGAAATGTGAATGAATACATGAGAGTAATAAATCTAAAAATTAGATTTTAAATACAATAGTATATAAATGTGAAATTAAATAATAGTAGAAAAGGAGTTAAAGTAAGCTCGTGGCGCTGGTTGATTTTTAACTAATGAATTCTCTGTGCTTGATATTGATGCTCAACGGCATATAGAGTAAAAACGTTGTTAAGACGTAGTGTTGCTTGTGGACATTAATCTAGTGGTAACAGTATGTTAAAAAATGCACTCCAAATCGACAAAAAGTTGTTAAAAGCTAAGTAGAACATATAGTAATAGATAACAAAAAGAAAAATAATAAGATATTGCTATGAATTTTGAAGAATTGAAAATTGAAACCACACAAAGAAATGTAATAAAATAGCTATAGTGATATATCATAAAGGTGAGATTAGAGCTCTTTAGAGAAGACCCACTTAAATGAGACGGAAACAGTAGAACAACAAAGACATATATGCAAAATAAGCCTGTAGCTGCGGCTGACTGTTTATGCATGCCGTTGCAATAAAATAATTTGAGAGTCGACTCGAAACCACACTTTTAAATCATGATCATACAAAAGCACGAATCTAAAAATAGTATGACTAAAATTATATTAAAATAAGTTAGGAAAAATAAAAATTAAAGATAGTTTAAATAGAATATATTAAAAAAACGTTATACTACAAGCGATTATGACAATTGACATAAGATCTTTTGTGAATACTAAAATGAGACAGTAGTACAAAAAATAAATTTAAAATGAAATATAAAATAATTATAAAAATTTAAAAAATAATTTTAAATAATTAAACAAACAAGAATAATTCATTAACGACATAAATGAACTTATATAAATGATAGTAGACAAGGAAATACCATGTGTAATAACAACTCATAGAGGATAAAAAAATATTTATAGTAACGTACTTCCTTATAAAAGAAATGAGAATTTTGAAAATATAAATATGTTAAGTCTTCAAATCACTTATAAAGAATACAAGGTATTGGTGCAAGATCAGCCATGCATTTTGAACGATATGTTTACTGATAATAATAAACAGAATAATCAAGTATATAGTAAAAAATCAGTAATGATCTGTATTTATTAAACGAATGTTTATCTAACTCAGGCACAGCACGGCCTTCAGTCACCTCATATTAGTGACAACTATATACCAACTACTGATATCCTTCCTCAGATATCCTACTCTTTATCTTTATTCTTCATACCTTTCTTCTTATGCTCTTACTGTTATTTGCATATCCATGCCATTTCTTCTTCTTATTATATTTTATCTAAATAATAAACCCCTCATACTTTGAGAGGGTTATGAGTTAAGTGTGTCATCTTAGTATACCTGAAAATTCATGAATCCAATATCATACTCAACTTATTCTCCGATTATCTCAAGTGATTGCCGTACTCCTCTTCTTTGAGTCTTCTATGTTTTTTCACTAGTCTTATTAAGAAATCTATTTAAATATTTGTTTATTCTGCCGGTGAAGCTAGAACTGCGGAGTGTATCTCGTCCCTCGCTTTATACGACATGTTGATTTACGAGCCATGATTGAAGTCTTACACTCGTCTCCGACGAGATTAAGTCTAAAATTTCAAATTTATTCATTACATTTCAATATTCTCTAACTATATCTAATCTGCACTTCGCTATAAGCCTAACAAAGTGAAGAGTTATATCAATAGAATTAATTAACATTTGGAATCTAATAGAATGGATGACATAAGACAAACATCACATCTTAGATATTATCTTAGAGACAAAGCTTAAATAGTATAATACAGTCCATTTAGTTACATATGATTACATCCATATGTCAAATGATTATAAATGGTCCTTAACTTTATTCATCTTTATGGAAAAATAGGAATAATGAATGACAATAATGCAAATAAATGGCAATACGTAATGAGTATATTTTTCACCTTCTCTCTCAGATGAGTGAGGTCAATACCCCCACCTTCTATATAACATAATACATTGATCAATTACATAGCTGACTTGGATAGGTATTATAGTCGGATGTGCGTGATAGAGACCATTAGTAATCCTAATATATAATAAGCTTGTTGAACTTTAGGCATTATTCAGAACATTTATGCTGTAAACTTTTTGAAATTCTCAGGTTATTGTCCATGCTGTCATCCAATGTAATTTTGTAATTACTACTAATACTACAATGCTATTACTAGATTTACTAATTATAGTAATTATTTTCTTCCGATTTATATATTTTTCCATTGTTAAGCTCAAACCAGAGCCACGTTGAAAGTCGATTATAAATCATTCGATAATAGATAGGAAGTAGTTAAATCTAATCTACAGGATGTAGATATCGATTGAAATAATCGAGTTAATAATGATCTACAATCATTATAAACTCCTAATGGAACCTAATATAATAAATAGCCCTACCTTTTGGTGAAGGAATACTGTGCCCCGCTTATGTAGTCGGAATCGCCATTATAAACTATCCAGAATGATATAAACAGTATATACCAGACTCTCCTTATATTCGAGTCTCCGCGCGCTAAGATAAGCACCAGACTTGACCGATAACTTCAAACTGTTCTCCGCGAAAATCGCCAACCTGACGATGATTGGAAAATTCTCTCATGGTTCGGTGCACGACATGACTATAGAGGATTACAATAAATATCCTCTCGCTCAACGTACAATGAGTTTCCTGCTCTCAATCGCCATTATCGCTCGGGATGTCGCAGGGGCACGAAACAGTGGGTAAAAGTCCCATAACCTCTCTCCGCGAGCTCAAGTCGTTAGACCTCTGAATTATGAATCAACAGGTGGTTGTGAAAAAAAATTGATCCCGTATACACTAATCACTAAAATGTGGGGTGGCTGCACCAAAAAAGCCTAAAATAAGTTGGCCAATGAATTCTGCTCTCCGCGACTTATTTGGAATCGAATGCAAGCGCTTAAAAGGGAGCTGTAGCAAAACTATCTAAATGAGCTAATTTCCTTTTATTAAGGACTCAGAGTGAGTTAATGGTGATCTAAGATACAGTAGGCCGAGATATAACCCGACTGCAAAAGGTGCCGACCTAGCAGTTGTTGGGTGTCCGCGAGGAATTTAGCGACAATCTATGGTTATTCTTAATTTTCAACTACATTGAGCTTGTGTTCATGGTGTTACGACCACGTATTAACCTAACAGTAGTACAATTTCTTTTCGTTAAGTGAATATATATTATAATATAGCATAACTATACCATCTATTATATGCCATTCGTAATTACTACTACTCGTATACTATCAAGCCATTGTGCTTGTGAGTTCACGTTAGTTGTACGCTATTATATACTTTAGCAAGTACAGGGTTCATTCTATGAATGGAGGAGAAATTATCATAAAAATGGAAATAATGCCACTGAATGCTACTATTATCAATATATATGTCAGTATTTTACATAAATGTCAAAAAGCTATGAAAACCGCTATAACCTATTGCTAGTATTAGAGACTAATAGAATTAGAAATCCTATTAGTCACTGTAATAGAGTATAAATGTTGTTAAGTATTGACATTAATAGTGAATCAGATCGACAAGTCAGCGAGGTAACATTGATACTGTGCAGCATATCAAATAACACTATAAGCATGCGAATTAACACAATTTCATGCAAAGATAAAAGTCATAGAATACTTATATATAATATAGAAGATTTGAAAACTTTTATATATAGTTTGACATGAATTTTAGAATAGAGTGCCGACGTATGCTAGAGTGACTTGGCGCTTCTTTCTGATGTTTTGTAGATATACGTTATATATAATACTATATAGGGTACCCATTCGACAATGCAAATTACGAAGATGAATCTTTTGTTTATGATAGTGCTCTCGTATATAACATGCTTAGTAACTTATACTACCCATAGGCGACGAAATATTCATAATATGCTAATTCGACAAATGTTGTCACGGAAAATGGTTTGAATGAGCATAAGTTGATTAATATTTACTATAGTAGTGTAATGGTAAGCTAGGCCGCAATTGAGTTGGAATAAAAACTGAAGTGTTGAACGCATCACTACATTTAATTCAAGGATGAAGCAATATATAAATGGCAGTGAAAAAACGCCACCAGCAGCCCCTGTTTCATACATCTGCAATCTTGGGAATGGGGAAGGTGGACACAAGAATTATATTTATAAAACTTGGCTAACTATAAAACTATGTAATATATAAATTAAGGAATTATTGCTACGGAGCCACCTTGAGACCGTTTCCAGATTAGACGGCTCAACTGGCTCATCTTCTCTCACAAGAAGATTGACGGCTCGAAAGATTATATCAGGGGTTAAATGCTCGGGGCCTCTAACATTACAATCTTTGGCGTCCAGTGCTCGGTTACTTAAGCTCCCTGAGCTTGTATTGTCGTAACGTATAAAAATTCCTGATGTTGAGTTTATTCTAACATGCACTCTCTCGATTTCTATTCTTATCTGACCTACGACAGTAGTATAGACTACTCCTAACCAACATGTTGCGGACATTGACGAATCAATCTGTTGATTAGTGCCTGAAAGAATCGTGAGTGCCTACGGGCTGAGATGAGTGTAGAACTATTCATAGGTTGCTGTAACGCTCACCAAATTATGGATATATGAGCAATTATCCTTCAACAAATGTGGTCCACTCTCTCAAACTCACTCCACAGTTGTATTTTAATCTACTCTTACGATTAATTTATGAGTATGTGAGAGAATACTGGAATATAAGTTTATTTCTGACTTTAATTAAAGAAGAAAACATTGTATTATTTATTTGATCTCGATATTAGTGTAAAAATAATAGATGATTTTGTTATAAATATGAAGTCATGTAATTGATTATTTTGACTGCCAGTTCATATATTGAGTATCTCAATACAGGATTCAGCAAAAACATCATAGAATAACAAACACTGAGATACGCCTTCCTTATATATATACAATAATAGTAATTATTCAATACCTGAAAATGGTATTTAAATGTTTTAAGCTTATTCTATCTTAAATTATATTATACTTTTCGTATATTGAGAATACTACATATTATTCGTTTTTATATTTCATCGATTAATGAACAATTGCTTGTCTTATAAAAAGTGGGTTTACAGTACTTTAGACGAATTGATTTCTTTAACTCAGGGATATAGGTCTCGACGACCCCCAAGGTATCATATATATATAGTATAGCCGTTTCAGAGTCAGATATACGGTTGGTCGCTAGTGTTCATCAAAAACTAAAATAATATTTAATATCAATAATATAAAGATATGTATATGATCTAATTTATAAAAAGTAAATTACTTTAATATATATATATAAGTTATATTAATTATACTTAATGCATCGTAATAACTAGGCATTCCTCAAGATAAGGAATTTTATATATATATATGATATATTAATTATATATATAGATATATATATATATATATAATATAATAATATAATTAATTATATATATTATAATATACAATATTAATTATATTTATAGATATCGATATATATATATATAATATACTATATATAATATATATTATGATATATATTAGAGTATAATATTATATATATTAGATTAATATTAATATATATATATATCATTATATATATGATAATATATATATATATATATTATAGATGTAATTATTGGGATCGCTCGATAGTACGATTACTAGACTTAAAAGCCGATTATGCTTTCGCAGCTACGAGTACAACGCGGCTATGAGACTTATATAAAAGGTGGAAGAAACGCTGCTTCTAGATACTAAATATGTTCAAATTAAATTCATTAAAATAGTAAAAATGGTACAGTATCTAAGAAAAGAAAGCTGTTAGTTTATTATATACATATCATATTTTAGTATATTTTTATTTTAATTTTTTATTATTATTTTCTTAGCATAAATTAAAAATATAATAATTATTAATTATTATAATTTTTATTATATTTTTTCCTCTTTGTATCATTTATAAGATGCAATCTAGTTATTAATTTATTGATTATGTATATTTGTACTAATAAACTTAACTTAAGATTAATATTTAAGACATTGCGAGGATAATAAAACAAAAATATAAATTATTGAAAAACAATATATATACTAAATTCAAATAAATAGTAATAATATATATAAATAGGTTATTTTATATAATATTTATTCCCCGGTAGGTAGGGGTAGATGGAGTAGCTACTATCAAGCGGAGTGGAAAATTTACCAGTATATTTAGCAGGTTATAATAATAACAAACTTATAAGTTATATTAACTTTTAAATATTTATATTATAACTTTAACGGTGGGAGTCAATCATTACATTTAGTATGTTGATCATATATCTCTATCTAATTTCAGTATTTTAGAACAATTATATTTTTTTAAATATGTATAGACATTAGACTGAAATAACAAACAATATAATTATATAATCCATGTAAACAAGAATTAATAATAACGTAATAGTAATAAAAATATATATAATTTATATTCCTGATGTGAGCATTTTATATAATATGGATAAAGTTACGCATAGATGTATTTTACTTCTTTATCCTAATCAGTCTCGGGATTCGAACATTGGGGACTACCGACGTGACAGTTAGTTAACTCACAATAAAAGATACTATAACCATCTATAGTTGCCATAACTACGTTACCCTAAAAAAGTAACGCTTTCTAAGCATAAGTTTTCATAAGCACTCACCTCGTAGTTTTCTTATCCATTAAATTCTTGAGTGATAAGTTCTCTACAAGATATGTGAGGATTCGAAATTAGGACATGCTGGTAGTTTAATGTTATATCTTTAGAGCTGATGATACATAGAGATTGAGTGTATCATATAATCATTATTTATAAGCTGGTGATGAAGAGTATATCAGCAGTTTAAGTTACATATGGTAGCATATATATCATAACCCTTATTAAGTAGAACTTCTACCTATAGTTCTCGCTGCCTATGAGCCTCTGTCCTCCAGTCTTCAATTCTGAGCCCTACTCTTCGATCTATTCAAATAACTCCGACTCTTCTTCCCCTCCTGAGTTATTTATAGAAGTGTGAGAGTTGTACTCTATCACCAAATCACTACACCAAGTCTATAGAATTCTCGACCCACGTTTAAATACATATATTATAACTTATCGTTTCCCAGCAAAAAAGAAAACCAATAATCGATTTACTATCTATAGAACACAACTCCTCTCAGCCACACATATGCTCACATTAATCTTAATTTCCTCCCAAGCAAAGTTTCACTATCGGATTTATCCCTTTCCACACATATTCTTTCTGCCACTAGCCAACAAGATCTCTTAACCTATTCATTATATGCCTATTTGTCTTTATAAATTCTATCCTTATAACTGCTCTATTTATCATCACATTATACATTAATTATATCCCTAACATTTTCCGACAATATGGTATTGAAAAGTATCTATATAAATATATAATAAACTTTCATTACAAATAATAACACATATATTAATTCATATATTATATATATATTAATATATTTATTTTTATTTCTCGGAAATTAATGTCATGCGTAATCAACATCAACAGAATAGTTTTCCAAAATAAGATCCTACTCCAATCATAATCTTCCGCATATTTACTTATCCTGCATCTACTTAATATAGATAAATTTTTACGACTTTTGATCACACATTTTTGTTCCCAAGGATATACTTTAAACACTTTTTTGTGTTCTTAACAACATAATGTGAAATTAATATCTCTTTATTCCTATTTATTTAAAGTATTAACAGTCCTAAATTATATATATTTTCGATATATTTTATTCTACTACTGTTAGTGTGTATCCAAGCTTGAGTTATCTCTCATCTTACCTTTTAGTGATTTTCCACAACTAAGAGTTGACCTTCCTTTATCTTTTGATGACCTATATATATATGTATCGTATAAGCTGTGTGACAAAAGATTTATAATTAAGATAGGGGAAGCTAAGAATTAAAATATGGTTACGATTATGAAGTCCAACATGGCAGAGAATATTTATATCAAATTTAATTCTGAAGTATTCTCCGAGAGTCGGACTGTGGTCAATCCTTCAGACCGAAATATGGCTTAGTGTGTTCCAAATACTAGATTAAATTAGATAAAATACCAATAAGCTTAAATAAAAGAATACAAAAGTAACCCAATAATTAAGCATAATATATAATTAATTATAGTTATAGTTCGTTCTCCCATAATTAGAATCTTCCTAATTACATCCATACTAACTACACTAACCATTGATATTAGAATAACCCATACAGAGACGCGAACACGACTGCCTCAGAAAAGTTTTTTGCCTTAATAAGACTCTTCCTTTCTTACTTTAATCCTAACGCACAATTCACTGGTCTTATACGTGGTTATTCCACTATTAACTTTCTCTGACCCTAGACCTATTATGATATTATAATAACTAAAAAATAATATATATGTACAATTGTGTATCTACATAAGTCTTACCTTGAATTTGTTGTTTTCAAAGAATTTATGCTCTTTGAGTAAGTTCTTGATAGCCCTAAGATAACTCAGCCTTGTGGCTTTTGTAACCTAGCACTTATTAAACTTAGTTAGGGTAAATTGATTGGTGAGTAGAAGGTAAAGAGAATAGAGATAGGTTGGATAGTAAAAATATTTGAAATGAAATTAAGAAATTAGACAATTTACCTCCAAACCCTTTACATTTTTGATTATTAAAATTTTGATTTTCACAAGCACGACAAATTAGGACCGCTATTGAATCTGAAGTAAAACCTTATTGTAATTTTTAGAGAAATTCTGGTCACTTATATCCCATGGAGACAAAAATATAAATTCCACTAAAACTAATAAATAGAAGATACCGTACCGGTATAAGAAAATATATAGCTAATAGTTTTTATATCCTAAATAAAACTAAAATAGAAGAGATATTAAAGAAAGGACATGCATGCGGTTATTTCACAAATAATTTTCTCTGAACCTAGGCCTATTATATATTTTCTCACTTATTTCGTACTTGAGCATTTTGTATAGTTAATGCGTTACTATCTTCGTTGTATGTTTCATTCAATAAAATCAGCTCTGAAATAATACTTTATATGCTGCAACTTCTTTTGAATACGTACCTTGGTTAATATGATGAGTTGCGCGGCAACAATTTGCCAATTTTATTTTATTAAAACAATGTTTAAAAACTATAATTCTGCGTATCACGCCAAACGTGCTTCATGGCTTGCAAACAAGGCTCAAAAGTGACGCGTAAATTCTAGGCGGGGCTTAATTCACAAAGAGCTGCAGCGAGTTCTTTTCTAGGGCGTGCTCGGCCGGTACAGTACCCCCCTGCAGAGCAGAGGGCCAGGTGCTTTAGTCCAGGAAGCGGAGCGGCCTTCGCAACTGACGGCCTCTGCTCGATACATCTCTAGACGGAGACGGTTTCAAAGCAGGACGAAGGAAAGGACGGGGAGCTGGTGTCGGAGGCGGAGATTTGGGAGCGAGAGCGCATGATTGAGAACGAGTGAGAGGGCGTGGAATACGAGAAGGAAGTGGAACATCAGCAGTATTACTTGTGGAAGGAAGGGTGGAGGGGAAGAAGGAGACGGCTGAGGTATAGGAAGAGGTGGAAAAGGAAGCTGATCGGGAAAGAGAGGCAGAAGCGGAGGAGGTGGAGAATCTGAAGGAAGAAAAGGAGGTGGAGAATCAGGTGCAGGGTAAGAAGGTCGTGTATCCAAAGGAACTGGAATGGGTTTTGGAAACAAGTCCGAATCTTGGACGTCAGGAGGGTTTGCCTCGAAATAAGCGGGTTTGAGACGGTCGATCGATATAACTTCGGTACGAATGGGACGCTGGACAGTGAAGAACTTCTCCTTCCGAAGTATTACCGGGAACGGCCCGTCGTACTTGGGTTGGAGAGCAGAACGGTGTGAGTCGTGCCTCACTAACACATGGGTACAGGAGGAAAGATCTTTCGGGATGAAGGAGTGTACTTTGTGCTGGCGGGTCGGAGTAGGTCTCCAGGAGAGGGCACAGCGTCTCAAGCGGGTGAGGTACAGGGTGGGATCAGCAGTAGCAGGAGGGCAAGATTGAGAAAAGAACTCGCCAGGCAGGCGAAGAGTAGTACCGTAAACGAGTTCGGAAGCTGAACACTGAAGATCTTCCTTAACAGCCGTGCGTATACCAAGCATAATCAAAGGAATAGCTTCAGTCCAGTGTTCTGGTTGTGGATGTGCCATGAGAGAAGTTTTAAGCTGAGGAACCCTCTCTTCACAACCTATCTTGAGATAGGATGGAAGCTGGGCGTATGGATCTTCTCAGACCCAAGCAAGCGTATCAAATCTTTCCAGAGGAAGGATTCGAAAACGCGACCTTGATCCATCGTGACCAAGAGAGGGCCAAACCGAGAAATCCAATGGGACAAGAAAGCTTTAGAGATAGATTCCGTAGTAGCAACAGAGAGAGAAATTCTGTCCAACGAGTGAACCTATCAATACAGGTGAGGATATATCGCTTGCAATGAGAAGGTGGAAGAGGTCCAACAATGTCGATGTGAACTCTCTCAAATCGTTGACCAGGGGGCAAGAAGGTGCCTAAGGTAGCTTTAGTATATCTTTGCACCTTTGAACGTTGGCAAGCCATGCTGGCGCGACCCACCTGCTACGTCGGCGTTACTAACTCTAGGCCACCAAACGAAAGTTGTTACCAGTTTGGTGAGAAGCCTCGACGCCAGGTGTGAAAGCGAATGGAGATAGCAGAAGACTGCCTTTCGAAGAGAATTTGGAACGAAAGGATGAGGATGGCCTGTTGAAATGTCGCACAAGAGCCTCTTCTCTATGCCCGGAAGATTGAGCCACTGCAGCTGTAGAGAAGAGTCCTGCTGAAGATCATTGTCTTGCTCCTGGCACGTGGCCATGGCTGCGTAATCAATGTCAGGAATGGGAGAAAGAGCGTTAATTTCAACCCGAGAAAGGGCATCAGCGGTGAAATTAGCCACTCCCGGAGATGTGACGTATGTCCGTAGTAAACTGGGAAACAAATTCAAGATGACGAGCTTCGCGGGGGGAATGCCTTTCGTGGCTCGAAGCCATAGCGAAAGTGATTGCTTTATGGTCGGTCAGGATATGGACCTCCCGTACTTATAAAAAAAATACCTAAAGTGGCGAACAGCAAGATGAAAAGAAGGCAAGTGGGCACTATTCGCCCTTTTGGAATTGCCGAAGCACCGTACCAACAGCGAAATCGGAGGCATCTACCTACACTCTCGCTGGTGCGGTATCGTGGGGATGAACTAAAAGAATGGCGGAAGCGAGGGCTTCTTTGGAAGCCTCAAAAGCAGACTGTGCCTCGGGAGACCAGTCCACCTTTGTGGTGCTGCCTCGCTGTTTAGGGCGGATGAGTGCTGTAAGAGGGCCTAAAAGGGCGGCTTCGGTAAAAACCGATGGTAATAGTTAATCATCCCCAGATATATGTAGTTGCTTAGTTCTGGGAGAGAGGAAAAGCGCGGGATATGTCGACACGGTCTAAGAGGGAAAATACCTCAGCAGAGACTGTATGACCCAGGAAAGTAAGAGAAGACGCATCGAAAACGCACTTGGTAGGGTTGAGACGTATCCCAGCGTCGTTCAACCTACCAAAGACGGCACGTAAGTGATCTGCATGTTCTTCAGGGGAGGAGGAAGCGACGAGAAGATCATCTAAATATGCCCAAGCAAATGGAAGACCACGAAGAATAGAATCTATGAAGCGTTGA
>JABUQX010132576.1:0-2500 GCA_015478945.1 Trachelipus rathkii | reverse complement strand
CTCCTCAAAAGAATCTAGAAATTTATTCTATATATATATATATATATATATGATATATATATATATCATATATAGTTGAATAAATTTATATATATATATATATATATATATATATATATATATATATATATATATATATATATATATATATATATATATATATATATATATATATAACAGAAAATTTTTGCATGAAAAATATATGAAGAAAATAATTAGAGAATAGGAGAATTCAAAGAATTTTTAGTTTTAAATTTACTATAAAAAATTAATTGTATATTTACATTGAATTTGAAGGAGATTATAGATAATTAAAATTATTTATTTATAGGAAATTTTTATATAAGGGGAATAGAATCTCTTCTCTAACTTGCTGATTTCCTTCTTTCTGTTGACCAAATTGCTTCCTATTATTACCAAATCCTGAGCCAATCCTTTTCTGAAAGGATAGGATTTTATAGACTCTTCTATATTATTATTATTATTATTATTATTATTATTATTATTATTACTTTTATTATTATTATTATTAAAAATGAAATTCAAATTTATTCATTTATTCACTTATAGTTATAGTTTAAAGCAAATTGGTTAATATTTAATAATTAGATCCCCTTTCACCCTCTAATTCATTTATAGAAATGAATGTGAGACCAAGATTGGATTAGTCAGCATACAAAACCCAAGTCTTTAAAAATTGATCTCACCTGTTGGAAGTTTCCAAGTAGGAAACTGAATTACATCTTCTGTATGGTAATATGGTTAAACAAAAAATGATGGGGCCCTCTTCTAAGCTGGCCTTCTTATCTTATACATGGGGTAGTAGGTCCCAATCCAGATTTTCTTTTTCTCAAAAAACAATAAGATATTATATAGTATTTTATTAGGTATTATTATTTTTATTATCAGTGGCCACTGAATTAGTTGTTGATTCTCAAATAAAAATTTTTATTTGCCTAAATAGGCAGAGCAAAGAACACAGTCTTGCTCCAGTAGATATTATATAGGGTCTGGCACTCTGCCAATCCTAATTTTTATTGCAAATCACTTTCTTGCATCATTTTTTGCAGAGCTGGCATGATTCGGCTTTCGCTTGAGGATTCATTTATATGTAAACAAACCATCAAGTGAAATGGGATCAAAAATAAATTTTTTAAGTTGTTCACTAAAAATTTATTTTTATATTTAATTTTTATTATTATTAATGTTATTTTATAACAGAATGAATAAATAAATAAATTTCATTCACTTTAATTTTTTTTTTTATTAAGAAAAGGTCATTATTTCAAATCTTCAACTTCCAGTGGCCATAATAATAAAAATAATAAAACAAAAATAAAAAAAAAATATATAAATATAGTAAAACATATATATTATATAAGGTATATCATACATTATATAATATATATATAAGAGAGGGGAACAAAATTAAATTCTATTAAGAATTTAATTTTGATGAATATGTAAACTAAATTTGGAAACCAAATTTATTTTACATTGTTTTTATTCAAATATATATCATGTTCCTGTTAAACAAGGACATAGATATTTATTTGACTATTATATAGTTGGAGATATTAAAGTTGCCCTTGGTCTAAGAGCTTTTTATGTAGCTCTCTACATTGAACTGCAGCTTTCCTTTTTACCCTGCTGTCAGCATCACTATTATTATCATTAGTGGTGGAAACTGTTTCTGGCAGATTTTCATGAAATTTGTTATGCTTTTTTATTAATAAGATTATGTCCGATATGTGTCGGGTTATTGTTTCTTGGTTTTTTAATTTTTACAGAAACAGTTTCTCCTAAACTATTATTTTCAATATCTTGTACTGTCCCCATACTGTAAAAGTATGGTTTACAAAATTTTTCTTTAATGGCAACAACATCTCCAACTCCCAGTGAAGTGTGTGTGTTTTTTTTATATTTGTCTTGCTGATTAGTGGCAAGATATTGTAAGTTTGCTAAAAATTCATCATAGTACAAATCATTCAAATTAGATTTAACTTTTCTGTATTTTTGAAAAGTCAAATATAACTGATCCTGATCAGGTTCACAGGGAGACCAATCAGGATCATCTGAATGATCTATACCATCATGAAATAAATGAGAAGAAACAACCAGAGCTGGAACCTCATATCCCTTCAGCAATATCTCCGGTGTTATTGCAAATGGGATTTTGATCCACCTCAGGGTTTCTTAATATTGGCTTAAATGCTACCGGCCTTTTATTTATAAGCATGTTTGCTTCCCTAACTAATAAAGAAAACTCATCCTGCTCTAATATATTTTTTCCTATAGCACTATAGATTATATTTTTCACCTGTTTAACTAAAGATTCAACTAAACCTCCTAGAAAACTAGCTTTACCAGGGTATGGTGAAAACTCCAAAACTTTTATATTATGGAGAGTTAAATAATTTTTAACATCTACATCATCAATAAAATTTTTAATAATTTGCACTGAGCTTACTATACTACTTCCCTGGTCACTAACTATAAG
>JABUQX010132575.1:5000-14072 GCA_015478945.1 Trachelipus rathkii | reverse complement strand
CAGAGGAGCACAAACATTAATGAATATCAAATATTGGAACGTTCCGAACACTAACAGGTTCTCTAGACCGATCGGAAAGGAATCAGCGGCAAAAAAACATTCTGGGAAGCAGGGATAGACATCGAAAGATTGGAAAGTTTTAGAACATCAAATCTTTATACTAGATTCTATCAAATTATGTTGGCACAAGTTCAAATTAGGAGGCACCCCTCGTTTCAAATCGATTGAAATACTTTATAAGGCTCTTAGGTTAGGTTAAGGTTTAGTTAGGTTAGGTTGGTTAGGTTAGGTTAGGTAGGTTAGGTTAGGTTATTAGGTGTAAGGTTAGGCTAGGTTAGGTTAGTTAGTTGGTTTAGTTACCCTTTATAATCTAACATTTCACCTTAAATTATTTAATTTTAATCTTTTCGCGATCATACATTTACACCTCTTCATTTAGACTATAATACCATGATTTAATATGTCCATGCAAAAAACAAAAGATTCAGAGAGAAATACCAAGCAGCTTGAGGACTAAAAAGTCATACAGAGATATAAAAAAACACACAGTAGTGTTTCTTACTATGGCTTACTAATATATTAACGAGAGATTTCAAATGTTCCTGTTAGCTATAATTTCTATTTCGAAAGTTAAGAAGCAATGACAGTAGTTAGACGTGAGAGATGTCTTCATATTTGGCCAAAGGCTTTATGAGTGCACCATGGAACAGCAGGCAAAGTCAAGTGCTCATCCGTGCAATTTTGAGGATCACAGACAGCGGATCACCATCCAGGAACCACTTCATTCACAGTGTTAAGCTCAGAGCAAGCTAAAGATAACTCAATATTGGCTTCGGGTGAGCCCATTTGTTAGACCACCGTAAAAATGGACAATAAAATTTTTCAAGTTTCAGGGCATTTTGATGGATATAAAAGAAAACACAGCTTTTTTGGCCGTTCTTAAAACGTACGTACATTCGTATTTCGAGTTTTTCTGTGTCTTAGGTCAGTTGTTTTGGTTTCATTTTTTAAAAACCTATGATTTTGACATTCTACGCTTTCATATCTCCTACAATTAGCATAGAAAATTGATTGCATATTTTGGATATATATTGTATGATTCCAGGTTGATCTGTGTGTCACCAATTAGTTTCTGATTTTTCGAAATTTTTGCTCCTATATATCTTAAATTCAAAACCCACTTTTTTTTGGTTTTAAAATGAAAAATGCGATAATTTTTTCTTCTCATGCCCGATCAACATGAAATTTTCAAAGCATATTTAGTCGGGGGAGTTTTTCATATTTAATTTAGTTTTTCTAGTAATTAAATAGTAGTTTATTTGTTGTTTGAAAAAAATATTCAAAATAAATATTGCATGTTATTTTTGGAACTTTAGAAAAATATAAAATTATATAAAGAGTGTTTTCAAAGTTATTTTTTAGTAAAAAAGATGCTATTTCTCGACCGACTTAAAAAACAAACCCCATAAATTTGATTTTGATCGGACTAGCACAAATAAACATCAAATATTTCACTTTTCCAAAAAAATATTTTTCTGAAAAAGTGAAAATAATTGAATATATATTAAATATATATAATTTTATATATATATATATATATATTATAAATATATATTATATATATATATATTAATATATATATAATTTATTTATGTATATATATGTGTATGTATATTTATATATAAATATATTATTATATATATTAATATATTATATATGATATATATATTATAATAATAACAAGATAGTGAAGTGAGATTGGAGGGTGGGTGGGGATATTGGATATTTTATGTCTGTTTAGCCAAAGAGTAGTTGGAAGCTGGGGACCGGAGGAAGGTAGACAGGGAAACCACGGAAGAGATGGAAGGACCTCTGTTTAGAAGTTTGCTGAGAAGATATCAGTAATGCCATCTGTGATCCAGCTGATTAAGAACAGGGTCCAGCACTTTACTACTCGTGTTCCTCTTTCTCTCTCTCTCTGATTAATATAATATATATATATTTATTATATATATAGTATATTATAATATATATTATATATATATTATATATATATATATATTTATAATATATATATATAATATATTATATATTATTATATATATATATATATTTATATAGATATGTATTGTATATTATATAATATATTTATTAGTTTAATATATTATAAAATTATATATATATATATATAATATCTAATTATATTAATATATGAATATATATATTATATATAATATATTAGTATATATTGATATCAGCAACTTAAGATGTTGAAAATATTTAACAGATGAGAGCTCTTGAGTTGCATGAGGAACCAACTAAACGGATTCTAAGGCATGATTGAAAAGGTTAGTGTTTAAAAAAGTTTAGATTCTATAAGACAGCTCTACAAGATCAGATTGTTCGGTGCCCAGGACGAAAGGAATAACAGAAGTAAGGAAACTAATAAGAAAAGGTCCCGTGGAAGAACGGGATCGAGTCTAGGGACCAAGTTTGTTGATATTGCTTAAAGTGTTAAGAATTATTATTAATAGGTATTTATTTTTAATAGGGATCGAGTCTAGGGACCAAGCTTAGAGATCGAGCCTGGAGACCAGGCAAATAAACAGGAATTTACACAGGTGAAAATTTATAAGGAAAAAAAAAAGATGTTAGTCATTGTGTTTGCTGCTAAGTTCAATTGACTCGGAAAACAGATGAATCAGTGTTCTCTTGCCTGCCTGAAGTTAAGACGTAATTTGAATTTGATTGCAAATTATGAAGCCTCTCTCATGTTTGGAATATTAATGGTGTTAAATATTACGTTGTACGGCTTGGTTAGTAAGTAACCTTTCCATATTTGAAGTTTGACATTTACTCAGTTGGCCTTAAGATTTATTAGTACGTGACTTTTTTATTTGCAAAGAATTTCGATATTTGCTATTGTGGTTGAAAATTAACAGGTGACATTTCTCATTTTATTGTTTAATCTTTGTGCTAAACTATTATCACAGGTCTCACGAACATTGCCGTGTTACTAATCGGAAATGAGAATTGAACATTGCTGTGAATTTGTGCCGTCTACAAGGAATATTAAACGTGACTTTGTTTATTACATATGAATTTAGGTTTAGGGTTTGATATTGAATATCGATATTTGAAAATGATAATAATGAGTTAAAACTAAGTAGGTGTTTTCTAATTTAAATATGTTTAGGTTTTTGATATTGAATATCGATATTTGAAATATGATAATAATGAGTTAAACTAAGTAGGAGTGTTTTGCTAATTAAATATGGTTTAGGGTTTGATATTGAATATCGATATATGGAATACGATAATAATGATTTAAACTAAGTAGGACTGTTTTGCTAATTAAATATGTGTTAAATATATATAAGAAAATCTTTGATGTGTTTTCTCTGCCCATTTATTATTGTAACATACGGAGTATCAGTATGTTTTCTAAAAGGTTTGCTATATTTAATCGAGATTATACTGTTATTTACCACAGATTAAACGTCTCTTCTATTCCGATATTACAGTGGAGCTCCGTAGTGGTGAGAACCGTAACACTTGCCTTGCGCAATGGAGTTGTGGTAAGTTAAATAAATCCCGATTAAATAATTATGGTGGTATCCTAAGAAATGTGTTAGGTGGCGGTAACGACACATTTTGAATAAAATTGTCCATTAAAGGACATTGGCAAAGAATAAGGAACGTGAAGGAACAGCAGAGGAGATGGGGAACAAGAAAAATAGAAGAAGCAATTGCCATCCAAACAGTTGGAAGATGATAAAATTTGTAAAATAATTTATACTGTTAAGGTTTTAAATAAGATAAACTGAAGGAAAAGGAGAAAAAGATTAGTAATAAGTATCGAGCATTATGCGTTGGTAAAATGTAAGTTTTTGTGTTTATCCCTTTTTGTTTCGTGTTTTGTTTTCTTTCTCTTTTATTGGCTTCTAAAACTGATAGGAGGGAATATAAGAATGAGGAACCAACTAAACGAGATTTTAAGGTCGATGATTGAAAGTAGTAGTTTCCAAAAAAGTTTGAGATTCTATAAGACATCCCAACAAGATCAGATTGTTCGTTGCCCAGGACGTAAAGAAATCACAGGAGTAAAACTAATAGGAGAGTCCCGTATATATCTATTATTTTATTTTTTATGTTGCAAAAAAGTGTAAGAATTATTATTAAGTGATGTATATTATTTTTAAGTAGGGATCGAGTCTAGCGACCAAGCTTGTAGATCGGGCTGGGAGACCGAACCTGGGTTAGATCGGGGCAAGATTAATAGGAATGGACACAGCGATTATATATTAAGGAAGAAAAAAAAAAGATGTTAGTCAGTGGTGTGTGATTTTCAATTGACTCGAAAACAGGTGATGAGATCCAGGTTCGCTTGCGCTGGGCCTGAGAGTAGACGTAATGGAATTTGATTGCAAATATGAAAGCCTCTCTCACGTTTGGAATTTTAATGGTGTTAAGTATTACGTTTGTACGCTGGTTAGTATGAGCTGTGTATATATGATGTTTGACATTTACCCAATTATGTCAATAAAATTATTTAACTATGACTTTTTATTTGCAAAAGAATTTCTATATCTCATAATTTTTTTTAAAATTACAGAGTGATTTTTATTTTATATGTTTAATAATCTTTGCGCTAAACTATTATCACTAGTTTTCGGGACGACAGTGCCCGTGTTATAATCGGAAGTTGGAATGGAACAGCGCTGTTTGAATTTGTGCCGTGGGGGGCTTATAGGAGAATATTAACGTGACTTTTTTCCCTCATTTGAATTTAGTTTATTGTAGCTGTAGGTATTGATTAACGAATTCGTTATTTAAATATGGGAATTATTGATTATTAAACTAGGTAGGAGTGTTTGCTAATTAATCATGGTTAATGGTTAATTTTAATGTAAGTATTTGATAGATGATAAATTAGATGGTCTACATTAAGGTTTTTGCTAATTAAATATTGCGTTTAAGGTTGATACTTGGGATATCGATATTTGAAATACGATAATAATGATTTAAACTAAGTAGGAGTGTTTTGCTTTAAATTGTGTTAATATATATAAGAAAATCTTTGATGTGTTTCTCTCTGCCCATTTATTATTTGAAGCATTTAAGGTTATAGTTGAAAATTAGATATCAGCATTTCATTAAAGTTTAAATTTCTATATGTATTGAGTTTTGATATATTTATCGTTAATACATTATTCCCCAGGATATTAAAACGATTACTTCTCAGGTCTATTTTATGGATCGATTATTGTTCTTCTCAGGGTTATTCTAATATGATTATTTCAAGGGATATTCAAATTAATCGATTGTTTCTCAGGTTAATAATTTATTTATTTACCAAAGAGACAATTTAAAGTTCATTCAACCTGGATTCGGTCCTTTATATATTTAGTCTTTAAATTTGCCCTTTTATATTATTTAATAAATCTGAATTCTAAACTTTTTACTTTATATATAATATTTAAAAAAGTTATAAGTATATATGTATATATTTATTATTAAAATAATACAGTTAATGCCCAATAATAACGGGCTTGCTCTAGCTTTCCATACACATGCATACCTTAATCTATTTTTACAAAAAATATTTAAAGTTTTTCTTTTTTTTTAAATATTGTAAAAATAGGTATGTCTGCAAGGACAGACGAAGCTACGGAACACGTTTGGGCATTATGTATATTTATTAAATGTTAATATATATTTATTACAGCTGTACTTTAATTTAAGTATAAAGTTTACTTATGCAGTTGAATCTTTGATCTATTTACATAAATATTTTTTATAAACATTATTGATTATTAGGTATTAATTTTATTATTATTATTTTATTATTATTATTATTATTATTATTATTATATATTATTATTTTTATTTATTATTATTATTATTTTTAATATTATTGATTATTATTATTATTAATTATTATAAGTTAATATTTTTTATTTATTTTTTTTTATTTATATTATTGTAAATATATATATATATATATATATATATATATAATATATATATATATATTGTATTTAAATATATATTATATATCCTAGATATATATCATTTATATTTAATATATAGATACATAAAAATAAACTTTAAAATAAAAAAGTACTGGTTTCTCCCTTATTTACTTAAAGAGAAATGGCAACTTAAAAAAATAACACCAGATGCCAAATTAGAAACACAGATTCTAGGGAAATTCTCACGTTACGTTAATCTCCGATATTCGATTTGGGCACATGAATAGTCGCATTTTTTAATGGATTGAAAAGAGCATTATGTAATAGCGATGATCTTATTTTTTGTTTCAAATTTACAATTTATATTTCTTCTCATCAACTCTTCCACACTCACTGAATCTCTCCAATCTCTTTATAGCCATCGTTGAGTTCTCTAAATGCTTTAACTACAAATATTCCCATTTAGATTCCGTTTTCGCATATATTCCCCCAGATCTCATTAACTTCTTTCGATTATATATATATTATATATATAATATATATATTTATATATAATTATATATATATATATATATAATATATATTTATATATATATATATATATATAATATATATATATATATTATATATATTGTTGAGGGTAAAAAAGATACTGTTGTGCGGGTTTGTAAGTGGTTTAAAACTGCTGTTTGTTTTTCTGAATAAGGATTCTATTATCTTAACAAAAATACCTACAAAATAATCAAACATATACTTAAAATATTTCAAAATTGCCAATTCACTCAAGAATAAACATAATCAATAAACATTTCATTAACCAATTCAAAAATAACTCTTTAAATACAGTTCAGGACAAGCAATATACATTATCTCAATAATTCCAAAATAATGTTCACTGAAAATATAACTTTACCGGCGCGATCGCCGAAACTTACCCTAATTAAAATATAACTGAAACTAATCGCTACCAGATAATGTACTGTACAAATTGGTCCTGTAATTACTTTCTGTAGAACAGGAGTATTTTCACCACAGACCAACATCCTTCAAGAAAAGAAGCGCCGCTCAGCTTGTTTCAGCAGGAGCCTTATAACTGTTACTGTCTATCTCGGAACATCCTGTAACCCCAATCGAGAGGCCCGAACATCCACTAGTCACTCCTGTCGGTTGTAAGTCGTTGAGGTTCACACTCCTGGGCTCTATGCTGTTCTCACTCTATTGTTCTACGTATACCTTCTTAATATCAGTTCCCAAATTGACGCTAGATCAGTCCCTACATTTGCGCCTATAATAATAACAATCACAATATAAACTTTAACCCTACTAACACTTTTAAAAATAAAAATAAATAACTTCACTTATCCCCTTTTACGTCCTTACTAACTGATAATATTCCGTATACCGCCACATTTAACTTTTTCGTGCATCTTAGTAACCTTCTAACTTCCTTCCATTTCTGCGTTAACAATCTACTGCTCTTTCAAACTTGCTTCGTCCGTAAGTAAACTCTTTTATCACTTAGTTGGTTCGTCTTTTTTTCTTTCGCAATACCATCCTACCACAATATATATATATATATATATATTATATATTTATAATAATATATATATATAATATATATTATATATATATATATAATATATTATATATAGTATTATATATTATATATATATATGTAAATAAAAAATGTTTTGGCATTATAAGTATAAATAAAATTGAATTAAATTTTTCCTTCTCCTAGCCTTTCTAATAAACCATGAGCCTCATTCTTCGTTGACCTTGCAGAAAAAGAAGGAAAAAGAAGCTCTCAAGCTACTTTTAAACACAGTATGTAGGACGTTCTATTTTTAAGGAGATATATATAGTAATATATATGGGCATTTATGTTATATTATATAAATATATATTAATTAATAATATATAATATAATATATATATATATATATTAGATATATATATTATTATCATGTGTATATATATATATTATATATATTAATATATAATATATTATATATAGATATATATAATTATATATACTTTATATATATATATATATTATATAGTATATATATATATATATATATATATATATGTTATTATATATTATTATATATTTAATATATTATATATATATAATATATATATATACTGATATAGTGGTAGTAATAGATTATATTATATATATAATATATATATATTATATATATATTATAATATTATATATTTATTTTATACTATATATAGTAATATTAGAGCTGGTTTAAGAAATTCTCTATTCGATTTTCAATCGGCCAAGGTCCCAAAATATGCTATGTGTTATTGGCAAAGTTTTAACTCTTTGGGCATTGCTAACCAGGCCACAATGGCCAAAGTATGAAAAAAATAACGATGTTTTGGTAAAAATTATCAGCCGTTTCCCCCCTTAATTCGTACAGGTAAAGGGCCACTGTCGTTAGTTTAGATTCACTTTGAAGATTTTTATTTTTTCTTGATGTTTCTGAAAACAAGTTGTCTTGGTTAAAGAAAAGATTTCGAGAAACTTCAATATAGTCGCTTCAGTCTGAGTCTGGCATCCATATTATGACGCTTATAGAATGCGTGAATTTCATAGAAGATTATTGGTATATTAAATCTTGTTTACATTGAACCTGAGATAAAGTAAGGGAGTAAAAACTGTTGTTGTATCTCAGTTAAAACTTTTCATGAGATCGTGAGGAATGACATTTATTATTTAACCCGGAAAATTAAAAATGAAATGTAATAAGGAAACAAGGTTAATTGGTCAGCAAAAGTGAAATATTTAATTTATTTATTTATTTAAGTAGAACACTTAACGCAAGAACGAATGACAAGAAACGGTCAATATGACTGGTTTTGAAAGGGTGGCTTTCGATTCGTCGGGATACAAACGACGACATTCTGCAACCACCTGAAGAAGATACTACTTTTGCTCCTCATCTTTTGTGACACTATTATTATATAATCTTGTATCAATTTGACCCCTCTTTCAGCTGTATCATTTACAACCTTTAATTTTCCGACAATCTTTTGGCATTTTAAATAGTGTTTATTTTCAAGCCAGGCGTCTGGATCGTGA